>NW_026464654.1:0-67150 GCF_026875155.1 Cherax quadricarinatus
AATGCGGGGTTATAGCGCTTGACGCCCCCCTTTCCCCCCTTATATGAAACCTGCCAATCCGGGCCAACCGCTTCCCTTTGATTTATGAACCCCTTTAGATTCCATGCCCCATACCTGACCTCCGGGGCAACCCAATTGATTCTCAGATGCCACCCTCCCCACGATGCCTTAACCCTATTTCCAAATATTTCACAAACAATCATAATCCTGCACAGCAACGAAATGGCTGGTAGTTGAAGGGATGCTGTGTTCTCCTTTGGGCCCAACCCCCCCACTGCTTTATGCTTCCCCCCCATCTTCCCCCTCTCCATATCGAATTTCCAAGGGAAACCAAAAGCCCTCAGGCCCCTGCTGTAGAAAAAAACTACAGGTAGCCCAGGGGCCCGGGCTTTCCCCTTAGATTCACTAATGCCCTCCATATTTCCTCCCCCTAATACCCCCCCCAATGTTCCCCTTCATTCCCCTCGATTGCAAAACACACACCACACCTGCTCTAAAACCCCCCACATCACCCAAAAATTTTTCCTACCCCATACCTTTATCCAATATGTATCTACCTTTTGGGGCCCAAAAACACTGACCCTCATGATAGCCCCCCACAATGCATGGATTTAAGCATAGGTGGCGTGGCCCTGCTGCTGCTGCTTTGTTGCCAACACCAACATGCGATGGCCTTTTCCCCCCTTAAAAATTTTCACTCCCGCCTGCACCCTCCTGCGGCCAAACCTTCATTGAAATTAATTTTTTCCCCTTCCGATCAATGTCTTCCACGGGGTAAGCTCTGCCCCCCGCTCCCCTCGCATAAAACCCTTAAAAAGTTTGGGTCCCAATGCCACTTAAGAGGGATGTTGGGTTCCCCTTAAAAATTTTAGGAATCAAAAGTTTGTGATCCTTTTTTAAAAAAAATTATTTTCCCCTAAAAAAAATTTAAGTTTGGAGATCCCTTAATGAGATTATTTGGTAGGGGGCTCAAGCGGGGTGTGAAGATACGTCTTCGGAGGTTCTTCCTTTTTTAGTCGTGGTGGGTACACAGGTTGTGTTGTGCCCCTGGCCCGGGCAGGGCATGCCCGAGAGAGAGTGGGAGGCCTTTTTTCTTCCTGCTAGGCCCCTGTGTGAAAATGAGGGGAGGGATGGGTGGCAGGCTGGCGTGTGCCTAGAGCCGGTACAGAGGGCAGCACCCGAGTGGCGCAAAAATATGAATAAGGGGACAGCATGGGCTGTTTGTGCAGATGTACAGGTGTCTCTACGTCGGCCCCCTACCGGCTCGTCCCCCGCGACAATACTGGTGGGAAAAAAAACTCGGTCTCTTCTTAGGAAAGGGGCCCGAACACAAAATAAACATATATATCATATGGAATGGAAAAAAAACTTCCACAGGGAGGGAAGAAAAAACATGTGGGGGTGTGTAAAACATCTGGTATTGGCAAAGGTGTTGAAGGGGATATGACGCCTTCCTGCTCTGGACGATACTGCAACACGGGGCATTGCTGCGGGCTGACTGTGACGTAACAAGTTTCGGGTTTCCCCTGGAAAGGTGAAGCATTATCGTAGGAGTCGCTGGGTTTCACTCAACCGGGGCCGACATGCTGGGGGCCCTCGAGTGAGGCGTCGACAAAACTCGGCAACTGGGCAGGACTTTGGCAAGGGGACTCAGGAGGACACTTCTCGACTGGTACTGTTGTGGGCTGTCACTGCCAGCGATGGTGGGAGCGAGTTGTGGAGCGAGTCGTGGCAGAAAACGACTGGGCGAAACATCTGGGAGTCTAACATCATACACCAGACTGCAGTGAGAGAGGTAGCAGTAAAGAGTGACATCTTCTATGTGCAGGCTGCTCACTGAGCTTGTGACCGAGGTGCACGGCCTGACAACGGGGGTGACTTCGGCTTGGGGTTCATCTCTCGACAGTTGGAGTTATTTGCAGAGGTTAGTCTAGCGTCCCCCGACTTCTCTACATATAACTGCACTCTGAAGGTCTGGAGGTGGGAAATGAAAACAAATCTCGATGGGAAATCGTAGCAGGTTTCGATTCTGCGAACATCACAGGGATGAGCTTTAACGTTTCTGTACAAGAGGGCTCATACGCTCAGGGCTGAGTAATTTCAGCTGTAAAACCCCACTGGTCACACGGGTGACTTCAGCACAGGGGGGTGCTACTCGGGTTTCTGGTCAGACCCCCTGGACACAGGGAAATTTAAAAAACCCCACCGGGTAAAAACATTTTGAAAAAACCCCTGACTGAGGGGGTTTTAAATTAACACACGGCATAATTTTCCCTTTTCAATCTTCTCGAAAATTTACGGAAAAAAATTACTGGGAAAAACACTCGTTTGTAAACATCATGTGAGGGTCAGGGTGATGTCGTGAGGTGATTTTTTTTTTTCCCAAAGCAGCCCCATCTCAAAGGTGACGTCAGCGGACTTCTCGGGGTTTGCTTTCCGCAGACTTCGAGGTAAAGCAGCAGAATTCGGGGGTGATGTCAGCAAAACATCTCGGGGGTGAGTAAAGGCGGGACATCTCGGGGGGTTGACGCCCAGCGGGACATCTCGAGGTAAAGTAAGCAGAAATTCGAGGGGGGGTTTGTAAGCGGGACATCTGAGGTGACGTCAGGGGGGCATCTCGAGGGGGGAATAAAGCAGACATCTCGAGGTGCGTCAGCGGGAACATCTCGAGGGGTCTTTCAGGAGAATCATAAGTCATGAAGTCGGGCAGCATGTGGGGGGGACGTAAATGTGTTGCGGGCGCGGGACCAAAAACTTTTTTTTTTTGGCCTGGGACATCTGGTAACTCCCCGTGGCTGGTAGATCCACGGAAAATTCGCCCACACCCACGGGCCATCGTGATCCACATGGCATCATGATCTGGGTGGCATGTTGATCCAGTAGCTTGAGTGGCCTGGGCACGGGGGAACACAGCTCTGGAATAAATTTACATGGAAAACAGCAAAAAAACCAGCGGGAGGGAAAAGTGGGAAAGTGGTGAGGGGTTTTATGGTAGACGGGTGGTGAGTTTTTGGGGGGTAGCAGGGGAAAGGGTGAGGAACAGCCACTTCTCTCCTTTCCTCCCCCCCAAAAAACACGGGGAAAGAAAAAGCTAACAAGGGGACGCGGGGAAATCACCAAAAAAATCCCCTCTGGCTTGCTGAAAGGGCCCTGGCGGGCTGAACAAAAAAAAAAAGGGAAAATTAAAAAGTGACGTTTAACACGTGACTTTAGAAACAGGTTTGGGCACTGTTTGGGGGGAGTCACTGTTAGGGTGGGGGGCCTGTGACGCCACTTACAATTCTTGAAGAAATTTTGACAAAAAATTTTAGCTGGATCCTGCTTGTACCCGTGTTTTTTGGGGTACTCAAAAGTGCAGACAAGACATCGGATAAATCATTTAGAGACGGGGTGCTTTTGTATAGGGTTTATGAAATGAAGATGGCTTCATACCTTTCCTTTCCCCTCTCCAGGCAAACCCCAAAAGCTGCGAGCACCGCTGTCACCCTTTATTAAGGGGTTTTTTTTGGTAGGTGCTGCAAGTGGGGTTGGGAAAGTAGTCTTCGGAGGCTTTTCCTTTTTGTTAAGTGTGGTGGGTACACAGGCTTGTGGGTTGTGCCCCCGGCCCCGGGGAGGGCCCTGCCCACGAGGGGGGCGGGGGGGGCCTTGGGTCCCTTTTGTAGGCCGCTGTGTGATTTTAGGGGAGAGGCATTTGGGCCCGGGAGGCTTGGGGTGCCCGCCCGAGGGGCCCGGCTACGAGGGGAGCACATGAGTTTGGGACAAATATGAACTAAGCTGGAAAAACAGCATGGGGTGTTTTGTGAGATAGTACAGGTGTCTACAACCCCCCACAAGGGCCAAAACATTCCTTTTCTATGGTGGAGTATTTTGTTTTTTGCAGGAAGAAGTTTTGGCTTTTGGAAGAAATTTCCGGGGAAAGGGGGTTTATCTTTGGGCTGTAGTAGCACCGGGACCTAAGCCAGTATTGGGAGGCATCAGGCCTTAAACAAACAACCCTTTTTAATATTGGAATTTTGAGTATAGGGTCCTTTTGAGAAGATGTCCTTTAAAATTTTATTTAAAAAATTTTTTCGAGCTAGTCAGAAAGTTTAAAAGGTTCCTTCACAGACTTTTTTTAAGGGGGTCAAAATAAGTTGCCCGTAAGATCAGTGAGGTTCGGGATAAACCGTGCATAAAAAATTTACAGAACCAAGAAAGCTATGCATGAGCTTCTTGGTTTTGGGGAATTTAAAGTCTAATAAAGCTTCGATCTTACTGGGGAGAGGCTGCAAAGAGTTACTAGAAAGGATCAGTCTGAGATATCTAATCTTGTTATACCCAAGGAAGCATTTCTTTGGCTTGGCAGTGAGGCCATGTGAGCGTAACCTACGTAAAACTGATGTTAATGTTTGGATTATGCTTGCTCCACGTGGATGTCATTACGTAAATGTTATCAAAATAAACTGAAACATTTGGCATATTACCCAAGACCTTTCTCATCAGTCTCACGTAGGTAGCACAGGCAGTTACCAAACCGAAGGGCATAGTTCTATGCTGCATCAGTCCTTGGTGGGTAGGAAAAGCGGTTTACTGCTTAGAAGAAGGATCTAACATTACTTGATGATAGCCTGTGCAATATCAATCTCTGAAAAGAAGGAAGGTCATAAAATTTGTGTAGATCGCTATCTATTAAGGGCATAGGCTCAGCATCCCACCGAGTTATAGCATTAAGGCCTCTGAAGTCAATAGCAAGTCTATATGAATTACCCTCCTTCTTAACCATGACTACTGGTGAGCAATATGCAGATACTGAAGGTTCAATGATCTTTAGTTTTAATAATTTGTCTACCTCTCGGTCAAATGCATCCCTAAGGTGAACTGGAACTGGGTATAATTTCCGTTTGATAAGATTGTCCGTGACTAAGTCAATCTTATGGACTACCGTGGAGGTGACACCTGGAATATCAGTAAAAACGTCTGAGAAGTTACTCACACATTGAAGTAGTTCATGTTTCTTATGGTCATCCAAAGACTCATTAATATTAATGTTTGTTGCACCCAAGTGGTCAAGAGTCACCAAGTCTTGTAGTTCTCTGTCATAGTCTACGTTAGAGGTGTCAATTACGCACACCTTACATTCCTCAGTTGTCTTATCAAGTTTGTGTGGAAAAACTAAATCACAGTTATTCAGGCAGTTAAATTTCTTCGGTAATATTTCTTAAGGATGTTGATATGATAAAGCCTAAGTTTCCCCTTGGCTTCTATGAGATAATAAACCCACAAATTTTTAATACCTTATATGGACCTTTCCATGCTACTAATAATTTATTTGACTTGATAAGCAAAAGTACCAGAACTTCATCCCCTACTTTAAAGCTTCTCTGACTTTTGGAATCAAAATAGGTTTTGTACTGGTCCATTGACAAGCTTAAGTTTTTCGAAACTATGTCAGAGGTCTCCTCAATTTTAGATCTAAGGTCAAGGAGAAACTGATAAGAAGACTGAACCTCAGCATTCACGTCCTCATTAGTCCATAAGTCATGAAGGATGGACAATGGACCTCTGGCATGTCTACCATAGAGAAGTTCAAAAGGTGAAAACCCCAAAGAGTCACTGGGAACTTCCCTCATGGCAAACAAAGCACAGGGTAGGTAACGATGCCACTCCTTAGGTTTAAGGGAGCAATGTTTCCTTAAAATGGACTTGAGAACCGAATGCTGGTGCTCAATCCTCCCATTACAGCTGGGATGATAGGGTGTTGTGAAGAGAGGCTTCACTCCCAGAAGTTGGTAGAGATGTTGCATTAAGTTAGATGTGAATTGTGTCCCACGGTCAGACAAAATTTCTCTAGGGATGCCCAATCTGGAGAAGATGGACAAAAGGGCTTCAGCCACCTCTGTAGTAGTTATGGTCTTTAAGGGTACGGCTTCAGGGAAACTCGAAGCATAATGAACTAATGTTAATATATATCTATGTCCCCCAGATGAAAGTGGTGATGAAGGACCAACGATGTCAATAGCTACTCTTTCAAACGGTACCATAAAGATTGGCATTTTGACCATAGGTACTCGCCGGGTACCTCGGGAGGATGACAGTTGGCAAACTTTACACGATCTACAATAGGACATTTTGGGCCAAAAATAGGTCTCCCTAATTTTATTTAAGGTTTTACGATGCGAGAAATGTCCGGCCACTGGCAGGTCATGAGCCATTTTAAGAACAGTCTCTCTGCATTGACTTGGAACAACTAAGATGGAATAGTCCGTCTCATCTGAATTTAATTTGAATACTGATTTATACAAGATACCTTTTATATATTCAAATTTATATGAAAAGTTTTTCCTTTGGATAACTTGATTTTGTCTAGCAGCATTATGGCAATCCTGAAGAGAAGGGCAATTACCTTGTAAATTGACAAAGGAGTCCTTCGATATATCTAGAGGCTTAAAGTCAGGGAAAATCAAAGGATGGACAGTAGGAGAAGCCTGGGCTTTGGTCTGAGCCCTAGTCAAGACATTTATAGTATCAGAGGTGATATCCTCACTTTCATCTAATAAGTGAACCGGTGATTCTACTATCTCGCTTTTGAGAGTAGTATCACTGGTTTCTAACCCCACATGAATATCCCAAGACATTGCCTCATCTGAACTTTCGAGGGGCTTCTCTGACTCTACAGGAAGAAGAGCTGAAAAACTGATGTCCATCTTTGGTGATGAAAGGTCAATCTCAGAAGGAAGAATGGCACCTTTCACATTACCTATTAGTACGGAGCAAGAAGTGATGGGAGCTAGTACGGCTTCAGACCAACCTGTGAACCATTTAGACCGAATGTAACAACGGTTGGTAGGAAAAGTGTCTGTACAGCCCAAGTAGTCTGAAAGTATAGCAGAGGAATGAGTTTCTTTAAGGTTAGGGAACAGCTTATCAGAAATGACTATACATGTGCATCCAGTGTCTCGTAAAATGGTAGATACCTTAAGTCCGTTAACTGTTCCTGAACAGAAGGGTGCTTGGTCATTACAGTCTTTAAAACATCTTCCAACTTTTTGAACCTTCTTTGAAGGACAATCGGGACGTTTATGTCCTTTAACACCACATAAATGACAAACAGGAATAAAAGAAGTTAGTTTGTTTTCTATTAGAGGCTTTGTTTTCTTATGATCTGGTGAACCCTTGCCCTTAGGGTTCGATCCCTTTTGGTCTTTATAGGAATTGTGAGCCTCAGCATACAAGTCAGCGGCCTCAGCAACTTCATCAGCTTTAATCAGGTTATGTTCTCTAATGAATGTTCGTATTTGGTGGGGAAGAGCTGTCAGGAACTGGTCAGCAACCATGAAGTCTCTAAGAGTTTACCTGGAGTTTACCTGGAGAGAGTTCCGGGGGCCAACGCCCCCGCGGCCCGGTCTGTGACCAGGCCTCCTGGTGGATCAGAGCCTGATCAACCAGGCTGTTACTGCTGGCTGCACGCAAACCAACGTACGAGCCACAGCCCGGCTGGTCAGGAACCGACTTTAGGTGCTTGTCCAGTGCCAGCTTGAAGACTGCCAGGGGTCTGTTGGTAATCCCCCTTATGTATGCTGGGAGGCAGTTGAACAGTCTCGGGCCCCTGACACTTATTGTGTGGTCTCTTAACGTGCTAGTGACACCCCTGCTTTTCATTGGGGGGATGTTGCATCGTCTGCCAAGTCTTTTACTTTCGTAGTGAGTGATTTTCGTGTGCAAGTTCGGTACTAGTCCCTCTAGGATTTTCCAGGTGTATATAATCATGTATATTTCCCGCCTGCATTCCAGGGATTCATAACTGTGATCAATTCCTGAACTCTCTATCCAAAAGTCGAACAAACGAAAGAGTGTTACCTGTAACTGCTGAAAGTTTTGGCCATGCTGTAAGGTGGCATACCTGAACTGTTTCCTATAAGAATTTGTGGTTTTTTGATATGCTTTAAGGATTGCCTTCTTCAGTAGGTTATAATTACATATGATATCCTGCGACAAAGATGCATATTCAAAGCTGTACCAGAAAATAACATACCTAACCTGGTAGCCCAGGTGTCAGCAGGCCATTCACAGAGGCTAGCGGTATTTTCAAACCTGATAATGTATGAAGTAATGTCTTCACCCTCTGTAAAGGGAGGTAAATTAGGTGTTGGAATATGTGCACTAGCTGCATGATGTTCAATTGCTCCTTCCTTTAATTGTTGTTGTGCAAAAGTTAACTTTTTATTCTCTAATTCAAGGCGAGATTTTTTAAGCTTGCGATCTTTTTGTCTCTCTTGCAGTTTATTCTCTCTAGCTTTTCCCTCATGTTCTCTAGCTTTTTCCTCAACTTCTCTATCTTTTGTTCTTTTCTCAAGTTCTCTTAACCTAACTTGTTCCTCACGTACTTTAGCTCTCTTCTCATGATCAAGTCTATCACGCTCTCTTTCTCTTTCTGTCTTTCTTGGTTCTCTCTCTCTCTATTCTTTCTCTCTCTCCTTTTTCTCCTCTCTTTCGATTCTCTCTCTCTCCTTTTTCTCCTCTCTTTCTCTTTCTGTCTTTCTTCTCTCTCAATTCTTTCCTTCTCCATTCTTTCCTGGATCTTAGCACTAATGAAAGCTTCTAATTTTTTTTCCCGTTATTCCTAACTTACTCCCAGCGCTCATCCAAAACTGGTATTCCTCCATACTTGCAAGAATAACTTAAACTACCAGGGGAAAATGAAACAGATATATCAAAGAAAATTGAAGGTTCAATTCCTGCTCCGCTCAAACTGTAAATAAATCGGAGGGTTCGATCCCTGCTTCGATTAAACAGTATGTGTGAATGAAAACGGAGGGTTCTATGCTGGCTCCGAGCAAACAGTAAGTAGAATGGGGTCCCTTGACCATCCAGTCTTCTCACCCACAAAAAAATCAAGAGTGTCCTACAACAGTTCCCTTGATATAATAAATAGAGCTCAATGAGATAACTTGTCACTGGAAAATCTCAGGTCCCTAGAGTCTATTCCTCCAAATCGTTTCAAGCTCAAAAATAAAGGTGACAGAATTAACTAGTATATCCTGCCTTGACTTGACTTACAGTAAATTGAGACTATAACAATCACCAAATCTTTCAAATACCTGTACTGTAGTCCTACCATAGAGAATGATTACTCATGGCTGGTGGTAACCGTCTGTGGTATGCGGCGTTGAAGTTTAAATGATAGATTCGAGATGGAGTTGAATCTTGATTCCGTCGAGTTGATCCTGGCAAGGTCGCCACTTGTGAAGGGTTACTCAGCCCTGTAACAACTTCAGACAGTATTACCAAGGCTGGCTCCTCCTCAGGAAAATTAATGAATAGAAAAAGAAATAATTCACAAAGATAAATACTTTATTATTTAGTAATGCAAAGATAAAACATTGAAAAATGAAGGTGTATCCTACTTGAAAGAAAAATGAAAAATGAAATGAAAAAATGACATTTGAATTCAACGCTAATATGTACAGTTATACTGGGGTGTCTGGTTGAGGTTGACACTGTCTTGTAGAAATTGTAGCCGTTGCTGATGATGTAGGGTGGGGGGGTCACAGGTGTTGAGTGACAACCCAACGACTAGTTCTTCACAGAGTCTATAGCCTTGAATAGTCAGTCCAGATGACAGGAATGCAGGTTCGGGTCTTTACCACTACAAAGATGAGGGGTAGTGTCCTGTACAATTAATCAGGTAGGTTCAGTCCGTCTCCTTCAACACTGCTCGTTGGTTGGCAGGTGACCCGATCTGTCATTCCAAGCTGGAAAGAGTGACAGGTTACCCACTGCTTAAGAAATCACTCTCCATGATAAGGTGGTGATTATCGAAAAGTCTCATGTGGAGCTTAAAACTGAAAGGACTAAGTTTATTATTGGTCAAAAGTGAAGCTTTCAACCAATATCCACTAGAATAGGAGTGTTATGGGGCTATAGGACCCAAGATGTATTTATAAGTAACAGTTACTCTGGAATATCTAATTATATTGAATTGATGGGGACTTTGCTCTAAATGTCAGAAGGACTGATCAACCTTATGACTGAGAGGCAGCTGGGTCAAGCCTATTTTTCTCAATATAATAGGTTATACTATAGACACATAAACACACAATTTAAATAAGTAGTTTATAAAGTTGTATTTCTTTTTGTAAAAGTAAAATTAAAGTGTGGTAGAATTGTGGTAACTGGAGAATTGTGCTTGGCAACAGTCTTTTGTTTTGGTGGGAGGAGCTTAGCTAGTCTTTCTCTCTCCCTCTCACTGAGGCTCTCTCTCTGTGGCTGACCTTCAACCTGGCAGGATCTCTGGGTCCTTCTCCTAACTTTTGGGGCATCATGTGTGCTCCAGGGGTGAGTTTTATAATTTAAGTTGTGGCCACCATACCCAGGGTGACTAAAGTGTGTCAAAACACTGGTTAGCCCAGAGTTATGTCAAGAGAGAAGGACAAAAGTTAATAAGGTACACCATGTGGGAGAACAGCTATGGAGTGTGTAGATCTTTGTTTTTAAAGTGTGAGGCTGTAATTGTATATTCTGTACATATCTATTGAGAATACAGTTATATTTTTATAGTAGTAGTTTACATAACCTGTGAAGAGGGCTGGTGAAAGGGTATCAGAGACACTCAAGATGATCAGCCATGATGTAAGTATTACCCCTAGACAGATAAGGCCATTAAGTAAAAAGCTACCCCACACTAGAACATGTAGTGAGAACCTTACTATCAAAGTAATAAGGGACAAACCAACGTAACAAGGAGCAGAAGCTTTTACTTACAGTTGTGCTGGGAGCTGTGAGTGGAGTGATTACTGTTTGGCTGGAGCCCCACACGTCACCTTTCGGGGTGGGGAAAAAGGGGTGGAGGGGATAGCAAGAGCTAGACTGACCCTACCTTAACAAGCAGCCGGCAATCAAACTATCGTTACCATATACTCGCTTGCTACTCCTATCTGTTGAACTTTTCCCTCACAAGTCTTTTCACACTGTGGAGGTAACATATTCAGATCATCGGGCGGTAGTGGTGGAGGTGGGTTGGGGTCACTGGCGGGAAAGTATAGGAGTTATTGTAAGCTGAACACAAGCATGCTAGCTGATGAGAAGGGGTTGGAGGGGTTTGCAGCACTGTGCGAGCAGTTTTGTGTGGAAGGGAGTGGGTGGGGGACGTGGTGAAATGGTGGGACGGTGTGGCAAAAGAATGGATTAGGCAATATTATGTGCAGGAAAGGAAGCGAATAAATCACTTGAGGAATGGTCTTATCAACTATATGCAGGACAGGTTAATAGCAATAATGTCATCTATAGGAAAATTACCTGCCACCATCCCCCTTGCATAACAACCCTTTAGCCTATCCTCCAAATAGTTGGCAAGTCCATACTTCAGATTATTGATCCTTTTTCCTTCCCTCACATAATGTTGCTTAATTCTTTTCTTAGCCACACAATCCCACCATGTCTCCACATCCTCCACCCCATTTGTTTTCCCACTAAGCCCCTCCCACAGTGTTGTGAACTCCTCCAACCCCTCCTCATCACCTAACATGCTAGTGTTTAACTTCCAATAACCTCTGTAGATCCCCACAAGCGACTCCATCCCCACCTCCACTACTATTGCCCAATGATCTGAATAAGCAGCCTCTATTGTATGGAATTTTTTTACTAATACCTCTTGGGAGAGATACAATGTCTAAACGAACTGCATAACCCCGCCTTACGAATGTGTGCTCAACCTCCCACAACTTCCCCTCAGATGCATCCCTTAAGAGGTCATGCAAGGCCACAGACACATACCCTGCCCCTTTTGTTTCCACATCTGCCCTCCGAATAATACAGTTCCAGTCCCCTCCTACAATTTCCACAACTGGTAAGCTCCGTAAGAAAAAACTAGATCCTCACACAAAATCCTTCTTCACTTTAACATCATTTTCCACAGTGTGTACACACATAAAGAACACCCCTCTCCTCCCATCCAACCACCCATCCACATGTAACACCCTCCCCCCCACTTCTTAACAAAACAAACGGGTCGCCTCCTTGATCATGATACCCACACCTCCTTTCAGATGGCAGATGGCAGAGTCACCACCTGAAAACCTGCCACCTCCAACACTCTAACCTCCAAAAATTGTGCTCCTGGAGAAACACGACATCCACTTTAGATTTTTCAGAAACATTCTAAACCATTGTCTCTTTACACTATACACAAGCCATTCACATTCACCGTCCATACACCTGAGGCCACTTATAGCTTCCAATCCTGCCTCTTCTCTCCATTCTTTCCAGGTCCTCCTACCTGAGGCTCCATTGGTCTTTACACCACCTTCCCTCCCTCCCTCCTTCTCTTGGTGCCGCTTGTCCATGGCCACCACCACAATTCCCTGCCTGCCTCTCAGGCCTCTGTGCCAGCGCCAGTACATCATCTGATTCTGATGCCGCCGCTCTCTTCCTCGTGTTGATCTCCTCCCCCATGTCATTGTCCAATTAGGCCTCACAGTGAACCTCCACCTCCACCATGTGTTGTTCCACTAAACATGGTGACATCTCTCGCTCACTGCTGGGCTTGTTGTCCCCACTGTTCTCCTGCCTTGCACTTGTCACTATCATCAACTCATCTCCATGCACCATCCCAGGCACATGCTCCTCCCCAGGTGGAGACAAAGTCTTCAACACCTCCACCAGCTCGTCTTCAAGTGTCAGCACTGCCTCCTGTACGTGCACCTCTGCATTTGCCTCCATGAAAGTCGTGGGTTCAGGTAAGTCCCAGCATGCCCCACTCACGCCAGTCTCAGCGATGGGCTCCTACACCACCTCACTCCACAAACGACCACGCCCTTGCTCGCGCCTTGAGCCCTCAATGACTAGATCCAACACAGGAACAGATGCCTCACTAGTCTGCACAGGCACCCACTTCTGCTTCACACGCACATTGCCGCCATATGATCATATGTCCCACATAGGCAGCAGGTACATCGCTGCCCGGCGTACGACACTAGAACCTGTGTCCTGAAATCCTCCAAAGCAACATAGGAAGGTATGGGATGCTGCAGGGTCATCTTCAGGGAAAATGTACCCTCCAGATGGCCCACGTAAGCACCTGCTGCCCACTTGCCTTGTCGTGCCAAATGTATGGTCCCGTACATTATGTCTGCTTCATCAGCCTCAAATGGTACGTTACGGATCTTGACCCATGTAAAGTGCCATGAGACATCAATCAATGTCACTCTCACAGCTGGCGTAGCATCTATACTCATGTCTTGAAACCGAGTCACCAATGACTCATACACAGATGTCAAATTCCATCACGAAAATCCTGTACGCCCCATTCAGGGCTACACCATACACCTCGTCCAGGATTCCATAAGCCTCCCTTATGATGGCTGGGAGTAACACTTGTGCAGATGTGGGTGAAATTGCCCCATGGATCAGCTCAATCCCAACAGTATTCATGTGACGCCTCACACTGAGCACCACGTTGCTACAAGGTGGCTCGCCTGAATGAACAGCACTGGGTGCAGAGCACAACCACACTCTACAGCAGTAAGGCAGCGAATATTTAAAACTAGTAGACAGATTCGTCTCTCAACCATTGGGCACAGAGGACGTGCGCTGCAGCTGCCCCCTATCATCAACTGCCTCCTGTTGTCAACTGGCATCCCTCCTCCAGCATCAGCTGGGGGAGGGATGCCATATTGTAATTGGAGGAAGAAGACGAGAGTGAAGTGTGAGGGAATTATTTTGTACTGCTGGAGGTTAAATGTGGTTTAAACCTCTCAGATAGGAGCAAGAAGAATTGGAGTTACAGTCCTGCAGTATGTGAGAAACCAACGACTTGGCAGGATTTAGAAATTAGATGTTAAAGGGGGATAATAAGGAGACATCAACATCCATAGCTAAGTATACTGCACTCTATATGTTGAAATTCTGGCTAGTAGTTTCCTCATATCTAGACAGGGGTTGTGGGTGACCTAGCTACACCAGGCAATCTCCAGACAAATTTGGTGAGTGTTGATAACATAAATATTTTCTCATATGATATCTAAATATATGTATTTCTTCTTTCTGTTAATTTAACAGTATACAGTCCACCTAATTTTATGTAAATATTATTACTAGAATTACTGGGTGTGTTGTATGAGGTTAGTGGGTATCGAAGGCGACCTAGGGTGTCTCAAAATTCCTACATGCCTCAGTAGCAATTGGTAAGAAATAATTATCTTCGTTACAAATTATTGGTATTATTATTAAAGATTCGCTGGTATTCTCCCGGCCCGAGCCTTTTCCAAGTGGTGGCCCGGCGTTGGTTCCCTGTCTAGGGAGTGTCTGAGACCTAAGTCTCCCATGGGAGGAGGCACAGGTACCCCCTCATCTTTGGGACCAACTGTCCCCAGGCCTAGCAACATTCCCCGCCCTCATGGGGCTCGTAGGGAGAAGCATGGCCTTTCTGGTCTGCCATCCCTGTCCCAAGGGGGATAATGGGAATGGCAGGCTTGTGAGCTGCAAGCTCGGGCTCAGGCACCTACCCTACCCTAGAAGGGCTGGGCATAGTGTCGATGATTATTGGTATTTATTATTATTATTAAAGATTCGCCGGTATTCTCCCGGCCCGGGCCTTTTCCAAGTGGTGGCTCGGCCTTGGCTCCCTGTCTAGGGAGTGTCTGAGACCTAAGTCTATATAGAGAAATGACTTTCCAAAACATTTGCATAATAAATGCTTACACTTGAGAGGCAGTTTGGCAGCGGCAACAGGAACCTTGTCCTCTATTTTTACTTCTACCTGAGGTTCCCAGCAGCCCAGTGATGACCTAATCAAGACCCACATAACACTAACATGTGTGGATACCCAGAATGATATAAATCAACTGCAGAAATCACCCAAAAGTTCACAAATCACCAACTAATAGGACTCGTACTACCACCTCCTACCCCGCTGCCACTGAAGTGATACTCCACAACATTCACCCATCACCCATTGCCTACTATTCACCTGAAGCCACAGCCAATGGGCAAGGGTCAGAGCAATAAAAGAAGGTCCAGTAACCAGCTAAGGACTCCTAACATCAAAGGTGAGAGCAGTAATAACACGAGAAAACTTGTGGTACTGCCAGCCAGGACACAACCCTCATCACCCACCGGCACCACCACAACACACGACAGACAACAACAAACATGGCCGCTGCCACAGTCCAAGATAACTCCTTCCCAGTATTTGATGTCAAGAAGATCACCGACCCAGAAACAGCTAAACTCTTTACGATTCAGAACCAAACGATCACCAAACTAACTCAAGAAATGCAGGAACTAAAAGCTAGCAATGCAGATTACCTCAACCAGATCACTGCTCTTGAACATAAACTAGACACTGGAACAAAAAAGCAACACCCACACCCAGTCCCTAGACACCTTCAACACTCTAAAAGACCAAGTCACCCTACTTACTACCAACATTACAGAGGAAAGATCAAGAGTGGACCAACAACTTGCCAATGTCATAACCAACTTCCAAGACCAAATAAGGGAACCAAAAACAGCTATCTGACACTTTTGTAGTTAACAGCAAACATCCCCCACCCACAGTCCCCCAAAGGGAGCCCCGCATGGAGCCCCCACCCTGCAGCTTATCAAGGACCACCTTCCCCTTAAAAATACTATTGATAAACCAAAAATTTTTGCAAACTGAGGGGGCTACCAAGCGGTAAAAAAACAGTGCTTTTAAAAATTTCCCAAATTTAAACCAACAAAAAAAAACCTACAAAAAACCCTCATTTCTTTTAAAACTGATTTTTAAAAGGGTCAATGAGTGCCTTCCCAAAACAAACAAAACCTTTTTTAAATCGGCTAAAAAAATTTGCTATCCCCAAAAAAAATCCACCCTGCTTTGTAAAGGGAGGAAAAAAACCGCATTTTGGGGAAACATCCCCCCGGGGGAAAAGAAAACTTCATCTCACAGAACATGCCCTAAAACTTTCCCTAATGAGGCGGGACAAACAAATCAAGTAAATTTCGATAAAAACCCAAGTCCACCGTTAGTTTTTTATTTGCCATAAATTTTTGCCCCCCCCCAAAAATTCTAATCCCCCCCCCCTACTTTTGTTGTCATTGTTGTCCCCCAAACGACCATTCTCCCCTAAATGTCTTAATTGTGTTTAATATCACAAATCAATCTCCTTTATTACAACTTACCAAAATCACTGTTTTATCTTAAAATTTTAATTTTAAACTAACCATAACTTGTCCTCAATAAATTTTATCTGACTTTAAAAAATACTCAATTGCCCCCAAATTTTTTTTCTAAAATCCCCAAATTAAAGGCCCCAAAAATTTTCTTTAAAATATTTTTGATCAAACTTATTTTTAAAATTTTTTTTAATTTACCCTTTTTATTTTATACTTTTTTTTAAAATAGTATTTTCCAAAACAACTTTTATATTATCCCCGTCTCCCCTTACTAAGCATATTTTAACCAAGTCAATTTCCATTTTTAAATTTTTTATAATTTTTTTTTTTATTCTTTTTTCTAACCCTTTAAATTGTGTATTTTAACTTTTCAATTTAAATCTAGTTTTTACTCTAATTCTTGAAACAACTTAAAATAAAAACCCTTTGTGCAATTACAACCCGAGAGTCCCTTTTGCCCCTTTTTATAAATTTTTAAATTGGGAAATCAGTTGTACTATGCTCAATTTTAGCTCAATACTAGTCAATACCCCAAAATTTATTATATTAACCCCTAGTCAATTACTAGGGGAGAACTGGTGCTATTTTTTTTTTTTTTAAATTATTAGATTAAACCTAAATTGTAAAAAAAAGCCCATTCAGCTCAAAACATAGACCCACAAAAGTCATTTTATTAGACCCTTTGTGCAATTGCAAGTGAGAGTCTTGTTCCTATTTTTTAATTTTTATTTTTATATTACTAGTTTATACCCCATTGTACTTTAGTTCATTCCCGCACAACACATAGACAACATCAACTTCATTATGTTTTAGTATGACTATATCTATATGACCAAAATACTTGCTAATATTTGGGCCAAACTTCCTACCAAACAAAATTTCAGCACTAAACTCAACAAAAAACTCGGGATAAAAATAACCAAAATTTTAAACCCTAGAAGATGATTGATCACGTTGACCCTATCTAAACCCCATAACGACCCCCAATAAAAACCCTTTTGGGAAAAAGTAACTGCTTTATTACCGCATCACAACCCAGCACTATCCTAAACAAGCTAAAGTCTATCGTACTTAACTACAACATCAGCCCTTTAAAGCAAACATTTTGGACCCCGGGCACTCCTTGAATCACTAAAACACCCTTCCCCTGCTTTTTTTACTGAGACCGGGCTTAAGCGGACAAACAGATTTTTCCCCTCACCGGGATACACTGCAATTCACAACGCAGACCAAACCAATTTGGGGGGTATTGCAATCTATTACTCAAACCCAATTTATCTTGATTAGCCCCATTTTGCTTTAGTGAGAATAGGGGGAAATACATTTTGAAAATTTTACTGAAAAAAACCTTAAGACACCTATAACAATCGGGGCCCTTTTCCGGGATCCTCCCCAAACATCCAAATTTCAGTGAAAAATTTAAAAACACTAAAACAAACAGCAAAGAAAAGCAAACCCCCTTTTCTTAGCGGAGACTTCAACATCAACCTTGGCTACTAATGATCAGCCCGACTGATTTCATCAAATAGAACAAACACTTCTCATACCACAAAAACTAAAACCCAAACCCGGCCACTGGAAAAAAGTGCAACCTAAGACCCATATGGACCAATATACTAGCCCCCCCCAAATCAGGGGTAACAAGTAGCACTCAGACCACTACCCCCCTTTCCCCCTGACAAACATTATAAACCCCCCACTTGAAAACAACAAAGTTTATTTAGACCCATGACAGGCCCCAATAAGGGAAATTCACAGCTACCGAGACTGTACTGGCCCACAGAATCTCCAAGGGCCCAAAGGTATGAGACTGGACAGACATTTTTCTCAACAAATTACTTTTAACTATACAAAAAACTTGTCCATAAAAACGAAACAGATCACAAACAAACGGGTTTTGGGCCCATGGCCCACCCCATTTGAAATCCTTAAAGAAAAAAAAAAAAGAATTACGGGGTAATCACAAAAAAAAACCATTTCCTTTTAAAAATTTAAAAAAAACCAAACAAAAACACTTGGTAGAAAACCTAGGATAAAAAAAAAGCCGGAAAAACTTTCAATTGGGTCCCCCAAAAAAAAAACCAAAATTTTCCAATTTGCCCCTTTTTCCCCATCCATGGGTTCTTCCCCTTTTGGCAAATCCCAAAAAATAAAAAATGATGGGGGACAACAAGGAAGTACTTTATAAAGTTTATGTTCCCCCGGGGAAGCAGGGGATAAGCCCCCTGGGGTTCAAAACAAAAATTTTTGTTGCCCGGGGAACCGGGTGTGGTTTCCTGGAAAAAAGATTTTTTCAAACAAAACGTTACTAAAAACCTGAGAGGGAAAGAATGGTAACCCCGGGGGCTTTTTTCCAGGGGGTCAAATGGGCCTTTTAAGGGGCTTTTCGACCTTTTTGGAGCTCAAAGAAGTCTAATATTTATTTTCGGCTAAATAATTTTTTTACCAAAAAATTTTAAAAAGGGGTATTTGATGGTAAAACTAAACAGGAGCTTACAAAACCTCAAGTCCCCAGTTAAAAACCCCAAAAGGAAATTTTAAGTTTTAAAACTTTTTGGGACCCCCAAAAGAAGTTTGATAAACTAAGGATAAGTTCCCAAGATAAAATTTTTTAGGTAAACCCTGGAAACTTCAAAAAAAAAAAAAAAGGAAAAAAAAGGGGGGGGGGGGGGGGGGGAAAAACATGCCGGCTCAGTTGTGAAAGCCTAGGGATGCTTTTTCGTGGCCTGCAATCACCAAAAATAAGCAGGTTTATTGGAAAATAAAATTCGACTTGGGCCGCGCCTTTTGACCGGGCAAGAGCTCTAGATTCACCCCCGAAGAATTCTGAGTATTCAGTACCCCCCAGCCTTCTCGATTTGGAATGCTGCAATCCTGCCCAAGACTCTTGCATAATTTACTGGGAAACCGCCTCAGTGACAGCACAGCAGGTAGGGTGTGTTTTCTTTTGTGGTTTTTCAAGCATCCACGTCCAAAGTTCCTGCGGAAAGCAATGTGCCGTAAATGCCACAAAAAAGGGGCCACTTTGCTAAAGTATGCGTGATAATTATCAACAAGAGCTAGTGCCTCCACACATTCCAGTGATCATGCGACACTAGAAACAGTGACTTCTGCGGCTACTCCAAATTCACTGTCAAAGGGCGTTGTGAAATATTCAAAAAGGGAACAGAATAGAGGCTTATTGATAGGGGCAGCTCAGAGAGTTTCATAAATCTTGACTTATTAAACCCACCCCTTGACTGTACATCACCATCAGGTACCTTTTCCCCCATGGCATAAACATCTCTCTCTATTCAGACCTTGGGGTTTTGAAAGGGTAAATCTCAGATTAAGGGAAAAGGATTATCAAGATGTACTTTTAGCTTTTCTGCCACAACTGTCTCTGAGTTATCCTTGGTCGGGAATTTCAAAGCGCATGGAAATTTCCCCTTAAATATGGAGGTGAACTGCCCCCTCTTTTTGGGTCTTGAATTTAAGCATTTAAGGGTAGCCCACCAAAGCTGTTTTGCAATCTTACCGTGGTTTGCCACCCTATATCACTAAGTCCTCCGCTATTCTTAGAGGATCGGTGTTCATTGAGAAAAAAACCAGGGGCGCGAAGGAGGTTTATGAACCGAGTAATTCCCTTGGGCGTGCACAGGTTTTTGGGTTTTTAAAGATGATTATGGAAACGGAGACTGGTTTCTTTACTCTAGACAATAAACAAATTTACATTTCTTGATGGGTACCCTCACCTCGTTTGATGATACAGTGAACAAAATTGCCTTTTAAATGTTTTTTAGCGCTTGATAACAGAGTGCCTTCTCAAGTCCCTAACCTGGAGTTTACCGGGAGAGAGTTTGGGGGTCAACCCCCCCCGGGGCCCCCGGTCTGTGACCGGGCCCCTGGGGGATCAGCCCTGATCCCCCGGGCTGGCTGCTGGCTGCACGCAAACCCAAAGACGAGCCACAGGGAAAGAAGATAAAACCCTACACAGCGTTTTAGGCAGTGGGCCCGTATCATTTTCCAGGTCCCTTTTTTAAGTCCCAAGGGGGAGCCGCTTCCAACGAATTTTTGGATTCCTCATTCAGGGAAAGCAACTCAGGGAACTTCGCGATTTAGAAAGTTCCATTTGTGGCAAGACCCAGGGGGAACATACAAACCTTTTTAAGTTTTTGGGAAGCCGCAAAGAAGAAAAATACAGTTACAATGAGGAAAATGCCCCTTTTTTTAAAAAAAAGGCTTAGCATCCTTGGGTTTTGTAGTGGGAAAAGGTTAATTTCCCGCCCCCGAAGACTACACCTCTATGGGAACTTCCAATGCCTCAAAAACAAAAAGCCCCTCTGAAGAATCTTGGTCTTTTGCTTATTTCTCAAAAATGGATCTACAACTATTAAGTAAAGTCCCCCTTGAGTGCTACCCATTTCCGTGACAAAGGGAAACAGAAGCCGTTTCCCAAACCTCAAACGGGCATTTAAAAATCATATTCAAGCATTGGGTGAGTCCCACCATTCGAAGGGAAACGGATGCACTGACATTTCCATTGCGCAGTCTTATCTCGGCAGGACGACCAGTACCTTTTTTTCGAGAACTTTTCAAAGGGTCAGAGAAATGTTAGCGCTGTAGAAAAAGGAACCCCGGGCCCTATAGAACGTTTTGCCATGGAGGCATTTTTTTAACTGGTAGACATTTCACCATAAAAACGACCAAAAGGGCCGGATGTAATGTTCGACAAGAAACACAAAAAGTAGGGGGAAAAAAAATGCAAGATATTAGCTGGAGGATGGAAAATACGGGTTTTGACTTTTGATATTTTGTACCGACCCTGTCAAGTGAACATCCCCTGATGCTTCTTAGGGCCCCCTGTGGAGCAGCATGTCATGATTTTGCAAACACTCTCACGCCCACAAGGCTTTTGTGTCACCCAGGGTTACACGCCTGTACCATTTTGTCAAAACAAAGAACATGCCTTACCGTGGAAGATGGCGAAGTGATCGAGCAGCAGAGTATGTGCAGAGTGCAAGCCAAACTTTTATCAGCCCAAAAAGGGCTCATCTCATAAAATCCACCAGCCTTTCGGAGACTAATATAGATTTCAAGGACCTCTACCCAAACACAAACAAAAGGGATTTTTTTTAACATAGTAATGAAAATTCAAAGGTTTCCCTTTGTATTCCCCCCGTGCAAATATGACTGCTTCAAAATGTTATTGTTTTCTTCACGTTTTCTCTTTTTTGGTATCCCTTAGTCCATTCAGACAGGGGACCTCGTTCATGAGTCGAACTTCAGGGGTTTTTGGGTAGCCAAAGGTATTGCCTGAGCAGAAAAACAAGCCACAACCCCAGGGAATGGTCAAGTGGGGTGTTTAATGGACTATAGGGAAAGGGAGTTACAAAGACATTTAAGCGCGCAATCTACCGTTCAAACTAGCAAACTGTCCTACCTGATGCTCTTTACCTTTTTAATCTTGCTGGCACGCTATTTAAAGCAAAACCCCCATGAAAACCCCAACTTTTACGTCGTTCCTCACGGGGGCCTCCGGCACTTGGTTATGTCATCCCGGACCCATTCCCGAAAGTCACCCTAGGATGAACAACGGATCCTTTAGTGGAAGAGGGAGAGCTCCTGCAAGCTAATCCCCATTACGCCCACATTTGTACAAGTGGGGAAAAGACTACAGTAAAATACAAGACATTTTGCCCAGTTTAAATCCCCTTAGTGTGGGAAACTCAAGATCATCAATAGATGTGAAAGATGCTTCGTTTCTCCTGGAAAACCCCCGAGACTACCCCCACGGAAATAATTTTTGCTCCACAGTTAGCCAAAACCCCCTGGGAAAAAATTTAACCCGGTGAAGGCTCAAGGGTACGAAGGCGGGACGTGTACTCGCCCCCTAACAGTTTGGGAAATTAAGTCCTGATATTTAGAAGAGGGAGATTGTAGTGATACTGCTCCTTGGGGGCAGCAGCAGGATATACTCACCACCCCGGGGGCCCTTAAAAACAACAAAATTTGGTGTGTGTCATGGAAGCAAAACTGGGGGTGATTTTCTTCTCTTCTTCCCTATATTTTGATGCAGATACATGAAGTACTAGAAATTCTATGTTCAATAAAGCCTAAAAAAGGCCCGTGTTTCTATCAAACAAAGTCCTTAAAAAAAAATCAGGGAATCTTTGGGGCCCCCATTTACCTTCTTACAACGAGCGGCCCTGCCTTTTGCATGCTATTTTTATTACTTTTTTCAAGTCACTAGAACAACACCTTCCCGAAACTACTCAAGATGGCAAGGGTTACACCAATACATAAAGGTGGTGACCCTTCAGACTTAAACAACTATAGGCCAATATCAAACTTACCATTGCTATCCAAAATCTTTGAGAAACTCGTGCACAGGAGACTATATTCATTTATAACGGCACAAAACATACTCAACCCCTGCCAATTTGGATTCAGGAAAAAAATAAAAGCACTAATGATGCAATCATAAAAATACTAGATCTACTTTACACAGCATTGGAAAATAAGGAATATCCACTAGGAATTTTTATTGACCTAAGAAAAGCTTTTGACACAGTAGACCACGACATCCTACTCCACAAACTTGACCATTATGGTATAAGAGGCCATGCGCTTGCTTATTTCAAATCTTACCTTACTAATAGGTATCAGTATGTCACCATTAAAGACACAGCATCAACAACACGGCCACTTGATACTGGAGTTCGCCAGGGAAGTGTCCTTGGTCCCCTGCTCTTCCTCATATACATCAATGATCTTCCAAACGTATCCCAACACCTGAAACCCATTCTCTTTGCTGACGACACGACTTATGTCATCTCTCACCCTAATCTTGTCACCCTCAACACCATTGTTAACGAGGAGCTGATCAAAATATCGACTTGGATGACAGCCAATAAACTTACGCTTAACACTGACAAAACCTACTATATTATGTTTGATAGCAGAGCAGGAGATGCACAAATTAACATTAAGATCGACAACACTCTAATTACCAGACATAATGAAGGCAAATTCCTAGGCCTATACCTTGACAACAACCTGAATTTCAGCACCCATATCCAACACATAACCAAAAAAGTATCCAAAACGGATGGGAACCTCTCCATGATACGATACCATACTCACACGAGCTTTTAAATCTCTGCACAAAATTCAATTTAAACCAGCAAATAATAGAGCCTACTAGAATGGAGAATACACTAGACCTCATCTTCACTAACAATGATGATCTGATAAGAAATGTCACCATATCAAAAACAATATACTCAGATCACAACATAATTGAGGTTCAGACATGTATGTGCAGAGCCCCAGACCGACAAAATGAGATTAGTCACGAGGGAGCATTCACCAAATTCAACTTCAATAACAAAAACATAAAGTGGGACCAAGTAAACCAAGTCCTAACCGATATAAGCTGGGAAAAATATACTAAGAAACACAGACCCCAACTTATGCCTACAACAGATTAACTTGGTGGCACTCGATGTATGCACAAGACTTATTCCTCAAAAAAAAGGGGAGGAGTAGATGTAAAATAGAAAGAGATAGGCGCTCTCTTTACAGGCGACGGAAAAGAATAATAGAGCGGCTAAAAGAGGTCAATCTATCTGAAATGCGTAGGGAGACACTGGTCATAGAAATAGCAAACATCGAACTTAAGCTAAAGGAATTTTATGGGATCAGGAATCGCGGGAAGAACTAAAAGCCATAAATGAAAACGAAAGAAACCAAAGTATTTCTTCTCCTAATGCCAAATCAAAGTCGAGAACAACGTCCAGTATTGGCCCTTACTTAAACAAGATGGGTCCTACACAGATGACAGCAAGGAAATGAGTGAGCTACTCAAGTCCTAATATGACTCAGTTTTTAGCAAGCCACTAACCAGACTGAAGCCCGAAGATCAAAATGAATTTTTTATGAGAGAGCCACAAAAATTTGGTTAACACAAGCCTATCTGATGTTATCCTGACGCCAAATGACTTCGAACAGCGATAAATGACATGCCCATGCACTCTGCCCCCGGCCAGACTCATGGAACTCCCCTGTTCATCAAGAACTGCAAGAAGCCCCTAACACGACCTTTACCATCCTATGGAGAGGGAGCATGGACACGGGGTCGTCCCCCAGTTACTAAAAACAACAGACATAGCCACACTCCACAAAGGGGCAGTAAAGCAACAGGAAGAACTACAGGGCCGATAGCACTAACATCCCCCTATCATAAAATCCTTTGAAAGATCCTAAGAAGCAAGATCACCACCCATCTAGAAACCCATCAGTTACACAACCCAGGGCAACAGGGTTTTAAGAACAGGTCGCTCCTGTCTGTCTCAACTATTGGATCACTACGACAAGGTCCTAGATGCACTAAAAGACAAAAAGAATGCAGATGTAAATATTACAGACTTTGCAAAAGCCTTCGACAAGTGTGACCATGGCGTAAAAGCGCACAAAATGCGTGCTAAGGAATAACAGGAAAAGTCGGTCAAATGGATCTATAATTTCCTCACTAACAGAACACAGAGAGTAGTACCCAACAGAGTAAAGTCCAAGGCAGGCACAGTGAAAAGCGCTGTTCCACAAGGGCACATTTACTCGCTCCCATCTTGTTCCTCATCCTCATATCTGACATAGACAAGGATGTCAGCCCAGAAACCGTGTCTTCCTTGCCAATGAACACCCGAATCTGCATGACAGTGTCTTCCATTGCAGACACTGCAAGGCTCCAGGCGGACATAAACCCAAAATCTTTCAGTGGCTGCAGAAAATATCAAGTTCAATGATGAGAAATTTCAATTACTCAGAAAAGGTAAACACGAGGAAATTAAATCTCATCATAGTACAAAACAAATTCTGGCCACAAAATAGAGCGAAACACCAACGTCAAAGACCGGGGAGTGATCATGTCGGAGGATCTTACCTTCAAGGACCATAACATTGTATCGATCGCATCTGCTAGAAAAATGACAGGATGGATAATGAGAACCTTCAAAACGAGGGATGCCAAGCCCATGATGACACTCTTCAGGTCACTGTTTCTATCAGGCTGGAATAATTTCTGCACACTAACACACCTTTCAAGGCAGGTGAAATTGCTGACCTAGAAAATGTACAGAGAACCTTCACGGCGCACATAACGGAGATAAAACACCTCAATTACTGGGAGCGCTTGAGGTTTCCCGAACCTGTTTTTCCCCCGGAACGCAGGCTGGAGAGATACATGATTATATAACACCTGGAAAATCCTAGAGGGACTAGTACCGAACTTGCACACGAAATCACTCACTACGAAAGCAAAAGAAATTGGCAGACGATGCAAAACCCCCCAATGAAAAGTAGGGGGGTCACTAGCACGTTAAGAGACCATACAATAAGTGTCAGGGGCCCGAGACTGTTCAACTGCCTCCCACACACATAAGGGGGATTACCAACAGACCCCTGGCAGTCCCTTTAAGCTGGCACTGGACAAGCACCTAAAGTCGTTCCTGACAGCCGGGCTGTGGCTCGTACGTTGGTTTGCGTGCAGCCAGCAGTAACAGCCCGGTTGATCAGGCTCTGATCCACCAGGAGGCCTGGTCACAGACCGGGCCGCGGGGGCGTTGACCCCCGGGAAATCCTCCAGGTAAACTCCAGGTACTGCCGCAAAAAGCCCTTCTCACACTGTACCACTCACTTAAATTTTTCCATACCTCACCTATGCTATTTGTGCTTGGGGATCAACTGCAGCAACACACCTAAAGCCAGTAATAACCCAACAAAAAGCTGCAGTAAGAATAATTACTAAATCCCATCCCTGGGAACACGCCCCCCACTCTTCATAGATCTAAACTTACTCCCTTTCAGTACATCCACACTTACTACTGTGGGATCTACATCTACAGGACCTTAAACCCAATATCAACCTTGACCTAAAATGCTTTCTTGACAGTTGCGACAGAACCCACAGGCATAACACCAGACATAACATCCTCTACGAAAATTCCCCGTGTGCGACTAAACTTTACAAAAATTTCAATGTATGTCAAAACTCTAAAATCTGGAACACCCTCCCTTTAGAACTCTAGAACTGCAGACACATTCAATCACCTTCAAAACTACTATTAGAAAACATCTTATCTCCCTGATACACCCCATCACAACTAACTACACGAATACCACCTGGTGGTTCACACATACACTCACTTTACCCATTTGACCATAAACAGAAATATTTAACCTCAATCTTAAAATAAAGAATCCTGTGATACTCCAATACTGAAACTAGTACTGTGCCAAAACAAAAACATTCACATTGCTAAACCACAAACTAGTATTTAGTCCCCTTAGCCATAATACCAACTTACCTCATAATTTGTAATATTTTAAAATTAAGAATTTTTTTTTTATATTTTATTTAAAACTTCATGTACAAACATTAATAGGTACATATATAAAAAAAATGAACAAGGACAACATCAGTAAAACAATATATAAACACAAACAATCCAGGCAACATCTGACCATCTACTATATACAAAATTTTTAAAAAATATCACAATTTAAGAAGGGAATAAAGTTATAATAACAAAGGCCACAAAATGGCTATAAATAAAACTCCTAAAAATTACAACCTCAACACAATAAAGCACCAAGCTTAATGACAAACACCCATAATACAACTCACAACAAATACACCAGACCTACAATATGCCTTATTAAGAAACTGTGCTGCAACACAGGTGACCCATCATCCCTCCCCCCCCCCACTCGCACACACACATTGAAAACTAACCCCGTCACCAACCTGAATAATCATGACATTAATTATAATCAATTTAGGATTATTATGACACATGTCACTTGAGGAAACATTATTTACAGCCATGAATGGTACAGGACTACCAAAATTACAATACCTTAAATATTATTAATAATAATAGGTAATTACGTCAAACTGATGCTGGACCACGTTACAAAAAAGGCAAAAATAACTCAGTGCTTCAAGGAAATAGTGAAATTAAGAATTAAACTAAGTCTGCCCGAAATGCCTAGCCAGCTAGGTGTTCTAATGGTACACTCTGTACTCATTATTTAACTACATGTAAACCACACAATAATCAAATTCTGTAAACTCAGCATTGTAATCCTTATAGAGAATAAACTTTGAATTCAGGTGATAATAAAATATTTAGACATCACAAATAAAATTCGTTTTCTTTATATATTAGCTTAAATTTGTTTTCTATGGTTTACCTTAAGGTAAACTCATATAAAAGAAATTGCTCTCAGAAAGGGAGGAAAGTGATTTTTTTTTTTTTGTATAGTTCAAATCATGAAAATGTTACTCATGTGATTATTTTTTCCTTATTGATTATTCATGTATTCATCAATAGGAAAAAAATAATCAGATGACTAACATTTTTCATGAATTTGAGTTAAAACACTGTTTATTATTATTTTTTACTTGCTTGGTGAGGGGCTCTTGATCTAGGGGAATTGGATCTGTGCTCAGTTCCCGAATTTTAAGCCTGATACCTTCCACATCGTCCCCACAGACGCTTGTATATTCCTAGGGTTAGCGCTTCCCCCTTGATTATAATAATATATAATAAATATTTTTTTCTTAAGAAATTTTCTTGCGTTTCCTTTGACTTGACTTATACATTAACAACCATGACTGATTATATATGGACTGGTCACCATCCAGGTAAGACACGGGCCGTGTGAAAATATTTAATTTTCCGAAGCTTTAGTGCCTAATAGGTGTTTAATACGTTGATTTGGAGTCCAACAAATGTATTTGAAAATTGGAATAGAACCAACAGGGGTGGTCCCTCTGCACCTGTGCAGATGTGTGGGGGATGAGGGTCAACACAGGCATCGGGATGGGGAGTGATATGAATGGATTTAAGAGGCTGTGAAGCTGGGGACCAGGAAATTGGCGTTCATGGCGGGCCTAAGGATTAATATAAGGCCCTCACTTCTATAGGAAGTGTCGTAATGTTCCTGGGTGAGAGTGATGAGGAGGTGATTTATGGGGAACACCGTAATAAGTGGTATAAAATGAGTGGAATAATGGTAGGAAGGGTTTTGTCTGGCGCGTCGACATGGAGTGGGTGGTCCGGGTTAAAATACCCATGGTTTAATCAATCCACTATTGGTCTCAGATCTTAATGGAGTGGCCTCCAATGTGTATAATAATTAGGAGACATTTAAACTGTATTGTGGGCTAAGAAGTTAATCAAGCGATAATAACATAAAGTTAAGAGAATGTGTGAAGTGAAATGAGTCGCGATTCTCAGAGTGTGAGCATCTGTTTATCTCGTTGTTCCTATCTCGAGGAATAGTGAAGTTTTTATGGAGTTACGACTTCTAAACGAGGACAAACAATGGATACCTCGTCTGCTGGAATGAGAACAGTGTCGGTGTAATAGGACAATCGAAATGAGATGGTGAATGGAGGAAATAAGGAAGTAAGGAAATAAGGGCTACAGTGTCTTTTGAAAACAGGTGAATTTGTAAATGAAGTGATAAGCCTATAGAGGCATGTGCCAGAAGTCGCCAGAAACTTACACAGGTCAGCTGGTTTTAATAATCTTCTGGCCTGCTAGTGTACTCGCATATAATCTAGTTGATACCAGTGAATAGCAGAATTACAGTGACAGTAGTAGCCAACTAACAGTATTATAATGGTACTTATGGAGTGGAGAGTGAATTTCTTAGTTTCTTTTTTCTTGAAATACCAGACAATATACTGTGAATTTCATATAACCTGTAGTTACCAGCGGTCGCCAATATGCACAACGAGAAGCAATTATTACTACAAAAAAGAGTCTTTCCTCCAAAAATTTGCACCAGTCAAACTATAGTGATAATATAGGGGCATTTTATTTGTGGTGGAGACGGAAAAAAAAAAAGAAAAGCTAGATACAGCGAAACTGATAAAACAAGGGTTGAGGTCGAGTTCGTCACTGTAGGAGTTGCCACAGTTTACCTGGTGTTTACCTGGAGCGAAAGTTTCGGGGGTCAACGCCCCCGCGGCCCGGTCTGTGTCCAGGCCCTGGTGGATCAGCGCCTGAATCAACCAGGCTGTTGTGTGGCTGCACGCAAAACCAATGTACGAGCCACAGCCCGGTGATCAGGAATGACTTTAGGTGCTGTCCAGTGCCAGCTTGAGACTGCCAGGGGTCTGTTGGTGATCCCCCTTATGTGTGCTGGAAGAGGCAGTTGAACAGTCTGGGCCCCTGACACTTATTGTATGGTTGCTTCTCTTAACTTGCTAGTGACACCCCTGCTTTTCATTGGGGGGTGGGCATCGTCTGCCAAGTCTTTTGCTTTCGTAGTGAGTGATTTTCTTGCTGCAAGTTTCGTACTAGTCCCTTTGGATTTTCCAGGTGTATATTATAATCATGTAATCTCTCCCTCCTGCGTTCCAGTGACCGGCTCTCAACACGCAAGTTATACTTTTGTTTAATTCAAATCACAAATTACTCGGGTAGATATTTCCAGTAGATCCGTCAGGTGTTAGTCAAATCACGACCAGTATGGTTTAAATAAGTGACCCATTGATCAGATATCAGATAGATGGTCCGAACCCTTGACTGGTCCGGAACCTTGATGGTCGAACCCTTGACTGGTCCGAACCCTGGATGGTTTCAAAACGGTTTCGTTGTGCACTACTAGCAAGTTTATTAATAGAATATTAAGAGGTTGCTTGTCGTTGAATTGCAGTAAATTCAAACATTCAAATTCGTTTTATGAAGTGTGTTGTAGGTCTGTGGTCAGTCAAACAAACGGCTTCCACAAGCAATTAATTGTCATTTTGTTGAGAAGGGAAATTGGTGTTGTCACGCCCCTTGTGCAGATGTTCTCATGAAACTAGCTACAAGCAGATTAAAACAGGAAGTGTTTTGGGTATGCCCAAATTGAGTTAAATCTGTGGATAATATCACAAGGGTATTAAAAGGAGGTCAACATCAAAGCTGCTTTATAGAAAACTGGAAGCTTTCTTAACAGATGGGAAATAAAAAAGTCTGGGCTGAATGGTAACTGCCTTGATATTGGCCATGTAGACAGAAACTGTAAGGTGGAGATGTGTCCTGGTAGTCAGTAAATGGGGGGCTGATAGTGCTGTCCTGGGAGACAGTAATTGGTTGAAGCTGAACTGTATGGTGCTGTCCTGGGGAGACAGTAATGGTGAAGCTGAGGTGCTGTCCTGGGAGACGTAATGGTGAAGCTGGAGCATGCTGTCCTGGGAGACAGTAATGGAGATGGAGAGGCTGTCTGGAGACAGTAATGGTGAAGCGGAGGTTTTTGTCCAGGTAGTCGGGTATTATACGACAGGAAGGATACATATAAATGGACCTCATAGGGGACAGGTGCCATGTAGGGAACAAGTGTATAGTCAAAAGATAAGATAAAACCAATATTGCAAACTAGAAATACCACAGAAATAGCAAACAAGAGGACTCCACTAGCTATAGTGAGGATATATTACCAAAAAACAACCGTTGGGACTCCATTGTTGGTGCTAGGGAGGTAGAGAAGTAAGGACAGGGAACCATACGCACCAACAGGAATACAGTCACAAAAACCAAGGCAAACAGGAAACCAGCCTGTGGCCCCCCCCAACATTAATATGCACTCGGTATCTGTGGCATGGGAAATCTGGAAAGAAAAAACAGATGGGGACGTGCAACTTGACCCCTAGAAACATGCCATGCCCATATGACAACAGGAAAATGCAAACTCCTTCCTGTAGCTTTTTCACCCTGAACTGGTACCTCTTCAGTACAGGAAAGACTGTGCTATAACTTAAATTGCCAGGCATACCATTCTAAAGGGGGACAAAAAAGATACAAAACATCCAGGCCATGGGGAAAACCCTGGGTAGCCACAGCCATCAAGAGGGAGGAGGTTTTTTAGTGCCAGGAAGGAAAAAAAACTGGCAGGAATGGAGAATCGTACACAAATCCAGTCATTCCTGGGGTGGAACCCACAGTCGATGGCCTCCACTCCAAACCAATAGATACAGATACTAATGCCGGAAAAAAAATCCCCCCAGTACCAACAATTACCACCAGTCCGATAAACATTTCTTCTTTGCAAATAGTACAGGGTCTAAAGCCAGCTACACAACAACAAAATACCTTTCATCCGTGGACTGCTAGCAGAGGCAAAGGCAATGTTCGCGGCTTTCAATGAGACCCACTTAAGGATCAATTGGACAACGAAAATATGATCCCAGGTTACAACCTTACAGATTGTGACAGAGTGAACAGGCAAAAGGGTGGGGGGGGGGGGGGGGGGGGGTTGGCCTGTACATTGCAGTCACTTGTTTGCACAGAACTGCTAAATGCCTCAAATGATGTAGTGGAAGTTTTAGCAGTAAAAGGTCGAGAACCAAAACCTAGTCATTGTGGTAGTCTACAAGCCTCCGGAATATGCAACATCCCAGCAATTCCAGGAACAGCTGTTAAAAATTGACCATGGTCTGGGCAAACCTTCCAGCTCCTTGCACCCAACATCTTGCTCCTGGGGGGATTTCAACTTAAGGCACCTAAAATGGAGGTGGATATAGCAAATAATATTGTTACAGTAATAACACAGGATGCAGCTCTGTGAAAAACTCACTCTCACGCGAGAGCTTTTAAATTCTGCACAAAATTCAATTTAAACCAGCAAATAATAAGGCCTACTAGACTGGAGAATACACTAGACCTCATCTTCACTAACAATGATGATTCTGATAAGAAATGTCACCATATCAAAAACAATAATACTCAGATCACACAACATAATTGAGGTTTTCAGTCATGTATGCGCGGAAGGCCCCAGGACCGACATAATGAGATTAGTCACGAGGAGCATTCACCAAATTCAACTTCAATAACAAAAACATAAATTGGGACCAAGTAAACCAAGTCTAACGATATAAGCTGGAAGATATACTAAGCAACACAGACCCCAACTTATGCCTAGAATAAATTAACTAGGTGGCACTCGATGTTTGCACCAAGGCTTATTCTCTAAGAAGAAAAAGGAGAGTAGATGTAAAACAGAAAGAGACAGGCGCCTCCCTTTACAGGCGACGGAAAAAAAAGAATAAACAGAGCGGCTAAAAGAGGTCAATATATCTGAAATGCGTAGGGAGACACTGGTCAGAAGAAATAGCAAGCATCGACCTTAAGCTAAAAGAATCCTTTAGGAGTCAGGAATCGCGGGGAAGGAACTTAAAAGCCATAAATGAATCGAAAGAACCCAACGTATTTTTCTCCTATGCCAAATCAAGATCGAGAACAAACGCCAGTATTATGGCCCTTTACTTAAACAAGATGGGTCCTACACAGATGACAGCAAGGAAATGAGTGAGCTATTAAGTCCCAATATGACTCAGTTTTTGCAAGCCGCTAACCAGACTGAGCAGTCGAAGATCAAAATGAATTTTTATGAGAGAGCCACAAAATTTGATTATCAAAGCCTATCCGATGTTATCCTGACGCCAAATGACTTCGAACAGGGATAATGACATGCCCATGCACTCTGGCCCCAGAGGCCAGTCTGGAACTCGTGTTCATCAAGAACTGCAAGAAGCCCCTATCACGAGCCTTTTCTCCACCTATGGAGAGGGAAGGAGCCTGGGACACGGGGGTCGTCCCACAGTTTACTAAAACAACAGCTTAGCCCCAACTCCACAAAGGGGGCAGTTTAAAGCAACAGCCAAAGAACTACAGACAATAGCACTAACTTTCCCATATCATAAAAATTCTTTTGAAGGGTCCTAAGAAGCAAGTTAACTACCATCTAGAAGAAACCATCAGTTATACAACCCAGGGCAACATGGTTTAGAACAGAGTCCGCTCCTGTCTGTCTAACTATTGTATCACTACGACACAGGTCTAAATGCACTAGAAGACAAAAAGAATGCAGATGTTAATATATACAACTTTGCCAAAAAGCCTTCGACAAGTGTGACCATGGCGTTATAGCGCCAAAATCGCGTGCTAAAGGAATAACAGGAAAAAGTCGGTCGTGGATCATAATTTCCTCACATAACAGAACACAGAGGAGGTAAGTCGTCAACAGAACGTGTAAAGTCCGAGGCAGTCTACGGTTGAAAAGCTCTGTTCCACAAGGCACAGTACTCGGCTCTCATCTGTTACCTCATCCTCATATCCGACATAGACAAGGAAGTCAGCCACAGCACCGTGTGCTTCCTTTGCATGATGACACCCGAATTGCAGACAGTGTCTTCCACGCGCGCACAGGGACACTGCAAAGCTCCATGCGGACATCAACCAAATCTTTCAGTGGGCTGCAGAAAACAATATGCAGTTCAACGAATGAGAAATTTTTCAATTACTCCAGAATGCGTAAACAGAGGAATTTAAATCTCATCAAAGTACAAAACAAATTCTGGGCCACAAAATAGAGCGAAACACCAACAGTCAATGTCATGGGATGTGATCATGTCGGAGGATCTCACCTTCAAGGACCTAACATTGTATCTGATAGAAAAATGACACGAGGATAATGGAGAACCTTCAAAACTAGGGAGGCAAGCCCATGATGACCACTCTTCAGGTCATTGTTCTATCTAGGCTGGATATTGCTGCACACTAACAGCACCTTTCAAGGCAGGTGGAAAATTGCCGCCGGACCTAGAAAATGTACAGAGAACCTTCACGGCACGCATAACTGGAGATAAAACACCTCAATTATTGGGAGGAGCGCGTGAGGTTCCTAACTGTATTCCTGGAATGCAGGAGGGAGAGATACATGATTATTTACACCTGGAAAATCTAGAGGGACTTGTTCACGAACTTGCACACGAAAAATCACTCATACGAAAGCAAAGACTTGGCAGACGATGCACCATCACCCAATTGAAAAAGGCAGGGGTGTCACTAGCACGTTAAGTGGACCATACAATAAGTGTCAGGGGGCCCGAGATGTTTCAACTGCCTTCCGCATCAGTCACCCACAGTTAAGTAACCGTTTCTAGTTTATAGCAGACTGACACTGGCCAGTTAGGTATGTTGTAATGGATAGGGTTAGTTAGTTAAGATTAGCCGTTCTCCCGGCAGGGCCTTGTCAAGTGTTTGGCCCGGCCTTGGCTCCCTCTTTAGGGAGTGTCTGAGACTAAGCTCCCATGGGAGGAGGCACAATACCTCCTCATCTTTGGGACCAACTGTCCCCAGGCCTAGCCACAAGCTAGGCTCTCTGGTCTCTGTCAGCCACGCTACTGGGGGTTAATGGAAATGACAGTATTATGAGCTAAAGGCTCGCCGGGCTCAGGCACCTACCCTACCCTAGAAGGGTTAGGGCATGGTGTCGATATGATTGGATAAGTTGTGGGTGATCCAGCTACATCAAGTGACCACCAGAGCAATATTGGTAAGTGGTGGTATATATGCAAGTTGCTTTTTTTTTCCGATGGGAGGGGGGGGGATATATACATGTGCAACTACCCCCCCCCCTTCATTCAGTTAAAACTAATATAATCTATACAATCCACAATTAATTAGTAGCGCCGCGTTACTTGTGGGTGGTATCCAAGTTATACTGGTCTCGGACAGATATTAAATAAAATTGTGGGGTCGAAGGGCCACCTGCAGTGACCAGGGGGTGGTTAAGTTTTCTCACAGTCTGCCCGGGGTGACTTACGGTAAACAATATAGTTGTTGTACTCCCAATGAGATTACTTCGTATGCATGTAAAAGTTGAGGTTATACAGGTAACACCCCTATAAAATTTTCCATATCTGCCCCGCTGGTCCTTCCTGAACCGGATTGCAATCAGTTGAAAAAATTTAATTGACTTAATTTCTTAATAATTAAGTGACTGATTGAAGAATGTGGGGTATAGGGGTACACAAATTTAATCGATGTTGAGGGTGGATGATAATTGCCTAATTATGCTAGACACATGTGTGGCTAGGATTTATACAGAGTAAAGTGCAAAATTACTCTTATAGGCGCCTACTTAAGTTGTATAATAAGCTATTAATAATTCTCGAAACTATGACTGGATCTGATGGAGTTAATGTGCTGATAAGTCCGTAGATTTTAGAGTAATGGAGAAGCATCATTACAGGGTATTAAAGGTCAAGTGACGAAGGCATACAAGTGCTTTGGATTTAATGAATCAAAGAACCGTGAACCCTAATGAATTAAAGTTAGATTTAGATGCTTTAGAGAGTAGATTGAGTGGTACAATTGTGGTTTTAAAGACTGATGAAAGAGATCTGCTGGAGAATTGTGCAATGGAATGGAAATGAATGTGTTAATTAATCACATTACGAAATTGGAAGAAAAACTGTCATGTAAATGTAAGGCTTTGAATAAATTAAATGGTGTAAGCCAGGCAGTTGGTCAACTATTTAATGCCAAAGGGTGTGTTTGCCAAAACCTCAAGAATGCGGTCTGGAGGAAATCAGACTAGGTCGGAGCAATTAATTGTTCAATTTGCGAGACCAGTCAGGCCACCCAAACAGTTCTGAGGATATAACAATAATGACTCTAAGTATCTGTCAAGTCTCAAAAGGAAAAAAATAATCCCAGTGGTAATAATAATAATTTAATGAGTTAAAATAGGCACATATCAAGTGACAGGAAACGTTTATAATGGTTCCTCACATCAAGGTAAGGGAATAAGTTACCTTAGAAGGGTAACCCAGTTAATAAACGAGGCCAGGCAAGGGAAAAAGGAGAGACTGTCTCTCCTGCAAGGAGGGTATCATTTCACTAAAAATTGTAATGCCTATAATTCATGGGATTTAAAGTGGAAAGAATGAAAGAAATTTGACAAGATTTTCAGATGTCTAGACAATCATAATGTAATCGGGATTGTATATCAAATTGAAACAGTTGCTATCAATGCAACAAGGGAAGGCACATACAGTTTATGGCAGGGTTGTATGTTAATTTTTTAATAATGGTGACAATATGATAATGTTAATAACCCTGACACTACAGTGACTGAGGTAAAGGTTGCATGCTAATGCAAATAATATATTGGCCTAGCTGATGTGGCCTTGCCCGTGTTGGATGTAATAATTCAGGAATAAAGGGCAATAAATCCCAAAACCATGCGGCGTCACTCTCCTCAAACTGTTACAGGCCAGTAATATATTGGCAGACTACCGCCCTAGTATAATGACTAGAAGAAGTAGTAAATATAGTCACGGTGTCTACTCATAAAAGGGTCAACCAAGTACAACTATTCTTCTCTCGAGGATGATGCTGAACCAGTCTAAATTTGTGGGAGCAAGCCACTGGACAGCTTAGGGATTAATATAAATGAGGGGAAAGTCCAATGATTCCATTACTCAGGAACAATACCTGAGGAGTTAAATGTGAATTGGTGCATTACTGGGTTGTGACTTTGTGGAAGCTAAACCGTCCAGAATTATTACTAATTATAGGATGGCGTTTGGACAGTTAAAGGGCCCAGCTCTGCGAACCGGAGCAAGACACCATAATTGTTTGACTGTTATAATGATTATAATTATAAACAGTTAAATAATAAATTGTTCTTACTTCAGGCGCCAATAATGCACAACCTTTAAGTGCACAGGTGGTCCACTGTGCGAAGGTAATTGGGGTAAATAATCTTATTGTGGACAATTTCGGGTGTGACGTTCAACTGAAAAGGAAACTATGAGGATATGTGAAAGGGTTGGGTTAATGACATAATGCAGTGCAAGGATGCCCCTGGAGGGGAATGGAACAGTAATTAGCCATTGTGAGGGAATTTCATTAAATATGGATATAGCCCTGGGTTTGAAGTGCCTATATGCAGTAATGTGCTGGGGTGGGACTTGGGATACTGAGAGAGATTCTTATTGTTAAAGTCTCATAATTCCAGTATGCCAATTAATTAACCCAGAGAGCAAATAGCTTAGTGTCACACCCTTCGAATAAGAGGGAAATTGTTAATACCAGAAGCGTGGAAGCTAGAGTGGCTTTGGATGGAGCCCAACCTGAGGGTGAACAGGTGAGGAAAAGAATTAATGGGATGATTTTGTAGAAATTATAATGTTGGAGTTCCCCAGCCAGGTGGCCAGTGAAGATGGGAAAATTGCGTACCTCCACCATTATTGAAGTCGTCTAACAACGACCTCCGCCCGGCGAAGTGTGGAAAATATTTTAATTTTTCCGAATGCTATAGTGCCTATGGTGTTAATGTGTTGATTTGGGTCAAAAATGTATTTGGAAAATGGAATAGAACCACAGGGGGTTCCCTCTTGCACCTGCGCGGATGTGCAGAGCGTTGCTGGGGAAGAGGTTCGGACACAGGGCATCGGGAAATCGGGAGTGTTTTGAATGGAATTTAAGAGGCTGTTGAAAGCATGGGACCAGGAAAATTGGCATTCATGGCGGCTAAGGATTAATATAAGGCCTCATTCATAATAGGAAGTTTTGTTGAAACTGTTCCTGGTTGAAGAGTGAGGGAACCATTGATTTACGGGACCACGGTAATAAAGTGGTATTAAAATTAGTGAATAATGGGTAGGACTCCGGTGAGTGATGGCGCATCGCCTTGGAGTGTGTCCCAGGTTTTATAAATTTACCCATGGTAGTTAATCATCACTTCATCATTGGAGATGGCCTCCTCCAATGTGTATATAATTAGGAGACATTAAAACTGTATGGTGGGCTAGAAAGTAATCAGTGATAATAACACCAAGTTAAGAGAATGTGTGAAGTGAAATGAGTCGCCCATTCTCAGAGTGAGCACCTATTTATCTCGTGTTCCTGTCTCGAGGATAGTGAAGTTTTTTGTGGGAGTTACGACTTCTAAACTGGGACAAACCAACGGTTACCTTGTCCTGCTGGAATAAGAACCGTGTCGGTTGTAATAGTACATCGAAATGAGATAGTTGATGGGGAAAATAAGGAGCATCAGTCACCCACAATTAAGTAACCTTTCTAGTTATTGCAGACTGATACTGGCCAGTTAGATATGTTGTAATTTGAAGGTGGGGGGTTTTTATGGGGTGATCCAGTTAATCAGGTGACCACCAGAGAATATCTGGTAAGTGGTGGTATTATATACAAGTGTTTTTTTCCTTGATGGATATAGTACATGTGAAAACCTTACCCCCCCCCCTTCATTCAGTTAAACTAATATAATCTATACAGTCCACAATTTAATTAGTAGCGCCGCGTAATTGTGGGGTGCTATCCAATTTATATCGGTCTCGGATGATATGGATAAGTTGTGAGGGGTCGATGGGCCACCTGCAGTGACCAGGGGTGGTCTTTAGTTTTTTCACTGTTCTGCCCGGGGTGACTACGGTAAACAATATGTTGTTGTCTCCCAATGAGATTATCGTATGCATGTTAATGTTGAGGTACGTACAGGTAACCCTATAAATTTTTCCATAGGCTGAAGCGATACGGCGAATCAAGGAGGAGTGTGATTAATCAAAAAATAAAATGCAGCAAGGGAAGGGGGAGGGGTGGTTAAGGGACGGATGGGGAAGGCTCACTCGATTTTCTGTCCCCTCAAAATCAAGCGAGTCTGGTAAACCCAGTGATGGGGGAGTAAGGTTTATTCAGGTACAGGTACCATATAATTACAGTTAATAAATTATCATACAAAAGCAGCTTATGTGTTAGTTTACCATAGAACAACCCAAGAAAGTCAAGAGGCAAATAAAACTATTCGCGACACCATGCCCGCCCTCTAGGGCAGGGTAGGTGCCTGAAGCCAGAGCTTGGCAGCACACAAGACTGCATTCCTAATTTTGAAAAAAGGGCCCCCTTAGGGCAGGTGATGGCAGACCAGAGACGAGGGCTAGCTTGTGGCTTGGCATGGGAATAAAACAGTTGGTCCCAAAGATGAGGAGGTTACTTGTGCCTCCTCCATGGGAGTCTTGGACTCAGAACACGCCCTGAAGATGGAGAGCCATGCCGGGCCACCACTTGGAAAAGGCCCGGGCAGGGAGAATACCAGCGGAATCAGTAATTATATAATTATAGGGCCAAATAAAACGATCGACACCATGGCCCAGCCCTTCTAGGGCAGGGTAGGTGCCTGAGCCAGAGCTTGCAGCTCACAAGACTGCTTCCATTAGCCCCCTTGGGGTGGGGAGATGGCAGACCACAGAGGCCTATCTTGTGGCTAGGCTGGGGACAGTTGGTCCAAAGATGAGGAAGTATTTGTGCCTCATTCCCTGGGAGATTAGGTCTCAGGCACTCTAAAACAGGGAGACAAGGCTGGGGCCACCACTTGGAAAAGGCCCGGGGCCCGGGCTGGGGAGGAGACTACCGGCGAATCTTTAATAATAAATTAATAATAGGGCAAATAAAAAAACCTGGAGGCTCGATGGTGTGCTGGTGTGTTTGTTTGGGAATATATATTCTGTGTTAGCTTACGCACAGATTAGCGGTTTATTTATTTCTGTGATTGCTGGGAGGTGTGTCAGTGCTTCGAGCTGTGACTGATGAGTCACATAAAGGGTGGCTAAGGGCTCCAACCGGGGAACTGAGCCGTGCAGCTCCTCCGAGCCCCCGTGTGGGCGGCTGTGTGTGAGTCACGTTCATTCAGCACAGCTGCGTGGATATGTCCCCACAAACTACAGTCGCCATGTCAGGCCCGGGGAGCGGCCTTAAACGTTTATTGGAATTCAAGGACAAGTCGGAGGGACGTGGGGCAGGTGGGGAGCCCCCACCAATTTGGCCATGGATGGTGTGGAGACTGCTGATCTTGCTGTCTGCCACTAGTTCGATGGCAGCTGCTACCCAAGAGACCTGCTCCCCCAGATGGAACATTGGGTGTCATGGGAAGAAAGAAACCAGGAGGTGGTAGCTCCTCAACTGATAGGGATGGGCCATTCAGGTCCCATCACAGTCGCTGTCAGCCCACCTCAGAGGATGGGGGGAATAAATGACTCCCATGGAAAAGAAAGATTCCCGCTTGGCTCGAGCCACAAGCAACCTGGGCCTTCAACAAATTTCAAGGTTCCTGATTACAGGTTTGTTAGGTATCTGGAAAGCATCCTGCCTCAAGTTCCTTTGCCGAGTTCACTCCTCAGGAACGAAGTTCTGGCCATTCCTCGGCGAAGATTCTACAAGGAGTTAAAGGGGTGGTTGTGATGCATCCCAGCATCGTGGAACTGGTTTGTGTTGGGTGAGAAGGTAGAAGGTTTATACAAGGGGTGCTCTTACAGTCCCTGTGCCCCCTCCCATTGGAAACCCCATTTTAGGAGGTTGCCCAAATATTGTCAGGCAGAGTGACTCACTGCCAAGGGTGAACAGGTGCCCACCCTCCAGGTGGTGATACAACCACAAAGGACCACTCCCCTCACCACCTGTCCCCTGGGATCTGGGAGAAGTTTCAAGACCTAAACAGTCTCCCCTGATAATAATGTGTTATACATAATGTGCTTTTAAGGTAGTAGGTTGGTAGACAGCAACCACCCAGGGAAGTACTACCGTCTTGCCAGTTGACTGTGAAACAGAAACCTTGTAAAACTTGTTTTGCATGTTGGTAGGGGATTTGCTGGTTTCTTTTTCTGTCTCTTAAAACACGCTGAGATAACAGGATATCTTGCTACTCCTACTTACACTTTGAGTCCACACTCACAGGGGGAGTTTCGGTGGGGGGAAAATAAATGGGATTAAATCTGGATGTATCTGGAGAGGTTAGAGCTAAGGAGGGGTATAGGCAGTAATGTTGAATGGATCAGTTATGAAGGAGAAAAGATAATAGAATGTGGTAAAATTCAAAGAATTATGTGGGATTAAAGTAAAAGTTTGGAAGCGAGGAAGTGGGCCCATAATAAGCATCGAGTATGCCACTGGAGAAGAGAGGAATGCAGAGGAGAAGAGAGAGAGATTTTGGGAGATGTTAAGTGAATGTATAGGAGCCTTTGAAAACCAATGAGAGAGTAATTGTGGTAGGAGACCGAATGCTAAAGTAGGAGAAACTTTTAGAGAGGGTGTGGTAGGTAAGTTTTGGGGTGCCAGGTGTAAATGGTATGGGAGCCCTTTGAATTGATCTTTGTATAGAAACGGGGGTTTAGTTATAGGTAATATTATTTTAAGGAAAAAGAGGATAAATAAGTATTACAAGATATGATTGTAGGCGAAATGGACAGTGGTTGTTGGATTATGTATTGGTAGATAAAAAGACTGTTGAGTAGACTTTCAGGATGTAACATGTTTATAGGGGGGCCACAGATTATCAGATCACTTTCTAGTTGTAAGCTACACTGAGAGTAAAAGGTAGATGGGATATAAGGAGAATAGAAGCATCAGGGAAGAGAGAGCGTGAAGGTTTATAAACTAAAAGAGGAGGCATGTTAGGGTAAGATTTATACAGCTATTGGAGGATAGATGCCCCCACAGCGTTTGTAAAACCCTAGGGTTAGCGCTTCCCCCTTGATTATATAATAATAATAAAATTTTTTACTGTAAGAAATTTTCTTGCGTTCCTTTGACTTGCTTATACATTAACAACCATGACTGATTTATATGGCTGGTCACCATCCGGTAAAGACACGGGCCGTGGGGAAAATTTTTTAATTTCCGAAGCTATAGTGCCTAATAGGTGTTTAATACGTTGATTTGGGTCCAAAAATGTTTTTGAAAATGGAATAGAACCAACAGGGTCCCTCTGCACCTGTGCAGATGTGTGGGGGAAGGGTCAACACAGCGCATCGGGATGCGGGAGTGTTTTGGGAATGGATTTAAGAGGCTGTGAAAGCATGGGCCCAGGAAATTGGCGTTCATGGCGGCCTAAGGATTAATATAGGCCCCTCACTTCATAATAGGAAGTGTCGTAACTGTTCCTGGGTTGAAGAGTGAGAGAGCGTGATTTATGGGCCCACCGTAAAAAAGTGGTAAAAAATGAGTGGAATAATGGTAGGACGGGTTTTGACTGGCGCGTCGCCATGGAGTGTGTCCGGGTTAAAATACCCATGGTTTAATCATCACTCATTGGTCTCAGATCTTAATGGAGTGGCCTCCAATGTGTATAAAAAATTAGGAAAACATTAAACTGTATGGTGGGCTAAGAAGTAATCAGCGATAATAACATCAAGTTAAGAGAATGTGTGAAGTGAAATGAGTCGCGTTCTCAGAGGGGAGCATCTGTTTATCTCGTGTTCCTATCTCGAGGATAGGGGAATTTTTTTATGGAGTTACGACTTCTAAACGAGGACAAACCCAATGGATACCTCGCCCTGCTGGAAGGGAGAACCGTGTCGGTGTAATAGGACATCGAAATGAGATGGTGAATGGAGGAAATAAGGAAATAAGGAAAAAAGGGCTAAAGTGTCATTTGAAAACAGGTGAATTTGTAAATGAAGTGATAAGCCTATAAAAGGCAGGTGCCAGAAGTCGCCAGAAACTTACACAGGTCAGCTGTTTTTTAAAAATTTCCTGGCCTGCTAGTTAAATCGCATATAATCTAGTGATACCAGTGAATAGCAGAATACAGTGCGTAGTAGCAACTAACCAGTATTATAATGGTACTTATGGGTGGAGTGACTTTCATTAGTTTCTTTTTTCTTGAAAACCAGACAATATACTGTGAATTTCATATAACCTGTAGTTACCAGCGGTCGCAATATGCACAACGAGAAGCAATTATTACTCCAGAAAAAGCGTTTTCCTCCAAAATTTGCACCAGTCAAAATATAGTGATAATATAGCATTTATTGTGGTGGAGACGGAAAAAAAAAATAGAAAAGCTAGATTTCAGCGATTGTAAAAAGGGTTGAGGTCGACCGTTCGTCACTGTAGGAGTTGCCACAGTTTACCTGGAGTTTACCTGGAGGAGTTTCGGGGGTCAACGCCCCCGCGGCCCGGTCTGTGACCAGGCCTCCCGGTGGATCAGCGCCTGATCAACCAGGCTGTTGCTGCTGGCTGCACGCAAACCAATGTACGAGCCACAGCCCGGCTGATCAGGAACTGACTTTAGGTCTTGTCCAGTGCCAGCTTGAAGACTGCCAGGGGTCTGTTGGTAATCCCCCTTATGTGTGCTGGAGAGGGAGTTGAACAGTCTCGGGCCCCTGACACTTATTGTATGGTCTCTTAACGTGCTAGTGACACCCCTGCTTTTCATTGGGGGGATGGTGCATCGTCTGCCAAGTCTTTTGCTTTTGTAGTGAGTGATTTTCGTGTGCAAGTTCGGTACTAGTCCCTCTAGGATTTCCAGGTATTTTATAATCATGTATCTCTCCCTCCTGCGTTCCATTGACCGGCCCCTTCAACACGCAAGTTATAACTTTTGTTCAATCAAATCACAATTACTCGGGTAGATAATTTCCAGTAGATCCTTCATGTGTTAGCTCAAATCACCGCCCAGTATGGTTTAAATAAGTGACCCACTGATCAGATCAGATAGACTGGTCCGAACCCTTGACTGGTCCGAACCCTTGAGGGTCCGAACCCTTGACTGGTCCGAACCCTGGACTGGTTTAAAAACGGTTTCGTTGTGCACTACCTAGCAAGTTTATTAATAGAATATTAAGAGGTTGCTAGTAGAATTGCAGAAAATTTAAAACCATTCAAATCATTATGAAGCTTGTTGTAGTCTGTGGTCAGTCAAACAAACGGGCTTCCACATGCAAAAATTGTCATTTTTGTGGAAATTGGTGTCACGCCCCTTGTGCAGATATTCCAAGAACTAGCTACAAGCAGTATTAAAACAGGGAAGTGTTTTTGGGTATGCCCAAATGAGATAAATCTGTGGACTAAAATCACAAGGGTATTAAAAGAGGTCAACATCAAAGCTGCTTTCATAGAAAACCTGGAAGCTTTCTATAACAGATGGGAACATAAAAAGTCTGGGCTGAATGGTACTGCCCTTGATATTGGCCATGTAGACAGAAACTGTAAGGCTGGAGATGATGTCCTGGTAGTCAGTAAATGGGGGGCTGATAGTGCTGTCCTGGGAGACAGTAATGGTGAAGCTGGAGGTGCTGTCCTGGGAGACAGTAATGGTGAAGCTGGAGGTGCTGTCCTGGGAGACAGTAATGGTGAAGCTGGAGATGCTGTCCTGGGAGACAGTAATGGGAAGCTGGAGATGCTGTCCTGGAGACAGTAATGGTGAAGCTGGAGATTTTTGTCCAGGTAGTCGGGAATTATACGCAGGAAGGAATACATATAAATGACCTCATAGGGGACAGGAGCCATAGTAGGAAACAAGTGTAGTCAAAGATAAGATAAAACCAATATTGCAAACTAGAAATACCACAGGAAATAGCAAACAAGAGGACTCCACTAGCAATAGTGAGGATATATTACCAAAAAACAACCGGTGGGAGCTCCATTGTTGGTGCTAGGGAGGATAGAAGTAAGACAGGGAAACATGCACCAACAGGGAATACAGTCACAGAAACCCAAGGCAAACGGAAACCAAGCCTGTGCACATACTATGCACTCGGTATCTGCTGGCATGGGAAATCTGGAAAAAAAACAGATGGGACGTGCAACTCTGACCACCCTAGAAAATGCCATGCCCATATGACAACAGGAAAATGCAAACTCCTTCCTGTAAGCTTTTTCACCCTGAACTGTGTACCTCTTCAGTACAGGAAAGACTGTGCTATAACTTAAATTGCCAGGCATACCATCTAAAGGGACAAAAAGATACAAAACATCCAGGCCATGGGGAAAACCTGGGTAGCCACAGCACTCAAGAGGGAGAGGTTTTTTAGTGCCAGGAAGGAAAAAAAACTGGCAGGAATGGCAGAAATCGTACACCAAATCCAGTCATTCCTGGAGTGGAACCACAGTCGATGGCCTCCACTCCAAACCAAAAGATACAGATACTAATGCCGGAAAAAAAATCCCCCCAGTACCAACAATACCACCAGTCCGATAACATTCTTCTTTGCAAATATACAGGGTCTAAAGCCAGCAACAAACAACAAAATACCTTTCATCCGTGGACTGCTTGCAGAGGCAAAGGCAATGTTCGCGGCTTTCACTGAGACCCACATAAAGGATCAATTGGACAACGAAATATGGATCCCAGGTTACAACCTATACAGATGTGACAGAGTGAACAGGCAAAAGGGGGGGGGGGTTGGCCTGTACATTGCAGTCACTTGTTTGCACAGAACTGCTAAATGCCTCAAATGATGTAGTGGAAGTTTTAGCAGTAAAGGTCGAGAACCAAAACCTAGTCATTGTGGTAGTCTACAAGCCTCCGGTATGCAACATCCCAGCAATTCCAGGAACAGCTGTTAAAAATTGACCACTGTCTGGAAAACCTTCCAGCTCCTGCACCCAACATCTTGCTCCTGGGGGGATTTCAACTTAAGGCACCTAAAATGGAGGAATATAGCAAATAATATTGTTACAGTAATAACACCAGGAGGCAGCTCTGATGAAAACTCACACTCACGCGAGCTTTTAAATCTCTGCACAAAATTCAATTTAAACCAGCAAATAATAGAGCCTACTAGACTGGAGAATACACTAGACCTCATCTTCACTAACAATGATGATCTGATAAGAAATGTCACCATATCAAAAACAATATACTCAGATCACAACATAATTGAGGTTCAGTCATGTATGCGCGGAGCCCCAGACCGACATAATGAGATTAGTCACGAGGGAGCATTCACCAAATTCAACTTCAATAACAAAAACATAAATGTGGACCAAGTAAACCAAGTCCTAACCGATATAAGCTGGGAAGATATACTAAGCAACACAGACCCCAACTTATGCCTAGAATAAATTAACTAGGTGGCACTCGATGTATGCACAAGGCTTATTCCTCTAAGAAAAAGGAGGAGTAGATGTAAAACAGAAAGAGACAGGCGCTCCCTTTACAGGCGACGGAAAAAAGAATAAACAGAGCGGCTAAAAGAGGTCAATATATCTGAAATGCGTAGGGAGACACTGGTCAGAGAAATAGCAAGCATCGAACTTAAGCTAAAAGAATCCTTTAGGAGTCAGGAATCGCGGGAAGAACTAAAAGCCATAAATGAAATCGAAAGAAACCCAAAGTATTTCTTTCTCCTATGCCAAATCAAATCGAGAACAACGTCCAGTATTAGGCCCTTACTTAAACAAGATGGGTCCTACACAGATGACAGCAAGGAAATGAGTGAGCTACTTAAGTCCCAATATGACTCAGTTTTTAGCAAGCCGCTAACCAGACTGAGAGTCGAAGATCAAAATGAATTTTTATGAGAGAGCCACAAAATTTGATTAACACAAGCCTATCCGATGTTATCCTGACGCCAAATGACTTCGAACAGGCGATAAATGACATGCCCATGCACTCTGCCCCAGGGCCAGTCTCATGGAACTCCGTGTTCATCAAGAACTGCAAGAAGCCCCTATCACGAGCCTTTTCCATCCTATGGAGAGGGAGCATGGACACGGGGGTCGTCCCACAGTTTACTAAAAAACAACAGACATAGCCCCACTCCACAAAGGGGGCAGTAAAGCAACAGCAAAGAACTACAGACCAATAGCACTAACATCCCATATCATAAAAATCTTTGAAAGGGTCCTAAGAAGCAAGATAACTACCCATCTAGAAACCCATCAGTTATACAACCCAGGGCAACATGGGTTTAGAACAGGTCGCTCCTGTCTGTCTCAACTATTGTATCACTACGACAAGGTCCTAAATGCACTAGAAGACAAAAAGAATGCAGATGTAATATATACAGACTTTGCAAAAGCCTTCGACAAGTGTGACCATGGCGTAATAGCGCACAAAATGCGTGCTAAAGGAATAACAGGAAAAGTCGGTCGATGGATCTATAATTTCCTCACTAACAGAACACAGAGAGTAGTCGTCAACAGAGTAAAGTCCGAGGCAGCTACGGTTGAAAAGCTCTGTTCCACAAGGCACAGTACTCGCTCCCATCTTGTTACCTCATCCTCATATCCGACATAGACAAGGATGTCAGCCACAGCACCGTGTCTTCCTTTGCAGATGACACCCGAATCTGCATGACAGTGTCTTCCATTGCAGACACTGCAAAGCTCCAGGCGGACATCAACCAAATCTTTCAGTGGGCTGCAGAAAACAATATGAAGTTCAACGATGAGAAATTTTCAATTACTCAGATATGGTAAACATGAGGAATTTAAATCTTCATCAAAGTACAAAACAAATTCTGGCCACAAAATAGAGCGAAACACCAACGTCAAAGACCTGGGAGTGATCATGTCGGAGGATCTCACCTTCAAGGACCATAACATTGTATCTGATAGAAAAATGACAGGATGGATAATGAGAACCTTCAAAACTAGGGAGGCCAAGCCCATGATGACACTCTTCAGGTCACTTGTTCTATCTAGGCTGGAATATTGCTGCACACTAACAGCACCTTTCAAGGCAGGTGAAATTGCCGACCTAGAAAATGTACAGAGAACCTTCACGGCACGCATAACGGAGATAAAACACCTCAATTATTGGGAGCGCTTGAGGTTCCTAAACCTGTATTCCCTGGAATGCAGGAGGGAGAGATACATGATTATATACACCTGGAAAATCCTAGAGGGACTAGTACCGAACTTGCACACGAAAATCACTCACTACGAAAGCAAAAGACTTGGCAGACGATGCACCATCCCCCCAATGAAAAGCAGGGGTGTCACTAGCACGTTAAGAGACCATACAATAAGTGTCAGGGGCCCGAGACTGTTCAACTGCCTCCCAGCATCAGTCACCCACAGTTAAGTAACCTTTCTAGTTATAGCAGACTGACACTGGCCAGTTAGGTATGTTGTAATTGGATAGGTTAGTTAGTTAAAGATTAGCCGGTTCTCCCGGCCCGGGCCTTGTCCAAGTGGTGGCCCGGCCTTGGCTCCCTCTTTAGGGAGTGTCTGAGACCTAAGTCTCCCATGGGAGGAGGCACAAGTACCTCCTCATCTTTGGGACCAACTGTCCCCAGGCCTAGCCACAAGCTAGGCCTCTCTGGTCTGTCATCCCCGCCCTAAGGGGGTTAATGGAAATGACAGTCTTATGAGCTAAAGGCTCGGGCTCAGGCACCTACCCTACCCTAGAAGGGTTAGGCATGGTGTCGATCTGAATTGGATAGGTTGTGGGTGATCCAGCTACATCAAGTGACCACCAGAGAATATCTGGTAAGTGGTGGTATTATATACAAGTGTTTTTTCCTTGATGGATATATACATGTGCAACCTACCCCCCCCCCTTCATTCAGTTAAACTAATATAATCTATACAATCCACAATTAATTAGTAGCGCCGTACTTGTGGGTGGTATCCAAGTTATACTGGTCTCGGACAGATATTAATAAAATTGTGAGGGTCGAAGGGCCACCTGCAGTGACCAGGGGTGGTTAAGTTTTCTCACATGTCTGCCCGGGTGACTACGGTAAACAATATAGTTGTTGTCTCCCAATGAGATTACTCGTATGCATGTAATGTTGAGGTACGTACAGGTAACACCCCTATAAAATTTTCCATATCTGCCCGCTGGTCCTTCCTGAACCGGATGCAATCAGTGAAAAAATTAATTGACTTAATTTCTTAATAATTAAGTGACTGATTGAAGAAAGTGGGTATAGGGTACACAAATTTAATCGATCGTGTGGTGGATGATAATTAGCCTAATTAATTGCTAGCACATGTGTGGCTAGGATTTATACAAGAGTAAAGTGCAAGAATTACTCTTATAAGGCGCCTACTTAAGTTGTATAATCAGCTATTAATAATTCTCGAACTATGACTGGATCTGATGGAGTTAATGTGGCTGATAAGTCCGTAGATTTTAGAGTAATGAGAGCATCATTACAGGCTATTAAAGGTCATGTGACGAAGGCATACAAGTGCTTGGATTTAATGAATCAAAGAACCGTGAACCCTAATGAATTAAAGTTAGATTTAGATGCTTTAGAGAGTAGATTTGAGTGGTACAAATTGTGGTTTAAAGACTGTGAAAGAGATCTGCTGGAGAATTGTGCAGATGGAATGGAAATGAATGTTTTAATTAATCAACATTACGAATTGGAAGAAAAACTGTCATGTAAAAGTAAGGCTTTGAATAAATTAAATGGTGTAAGCCAGGCAGTTGGTCAACCTATTAATGCAAAGGGTGTGTTTGCCAAAACCTCAAGAATGCGGTCTGGAGGAAATCAGACTAGGTCGGCAAGAATTAATTGTTCAATTGGAGACCAGTCAGCCAAACAGTTCTGAGGATATAACACATAATGACTCTGAAGTATCTGTCAAGTCTCAAAAGGAAAAAATAATCCCAGTGGTAATAATCATAATTAAGAGTTAAATAGGCACATATCAAGTGACAGGAATCAGTAATAATGGTTCCTCACATCAAGGTAAGAGGAATAAGTACCTTAGTAAGGGTAACCCAGTTAATAAGAGGCCAGGCAAGGAAAAGAGAGACTGTCTCTCCTGCAAGGGTACTCATTTCACTAAAAATTGTAATGCCTATAATTCATGGGATATTAAAGTGGAAAGAATGAAAGAACTTGACAGATTTTCAGATGTCTAGACAATCATAATGTAAAGGATTGTCATATCAAATTGAACAGTTGCTATCAATGCAACAAGGGAAGGCACCATACAGTTATGGCAGGGTTGTATGTAATTCTTATAATAATGGTGACAATAATGATAATGTTAATAACCCTGACACTACAGTGACTGAGGTAAAGGTTGCAGCTAATGCAAATAATAATGGCCTAGCTGATGTAGCCTTGCCGGTGTTGGATGTAATAATTCAGGATAAAGGGCATAAATCCAAAACCATGCGGCGTCACTCTCCTCAACACTGGTACAGGCCATGTAATATATGGCAGACTACCGCCTAGTAATAATGACTAGAAGAAGTAGTAAATATAGTCACGGTGTCTTACTCATAAAAGGTCAACCCAGTACAACTATTCTTCTCTCGAGGATGATGCTGAACCAGTCTAATTTGTGGGAGCTGGACAGCATAGGGATTAATATAAATGAGGAAAGTCCAAATGATTCCATTACTCAGGAACAATACCTGAAGGATGTTAAATGTGAATCTGGACATTACTGGGTGTGACTTCTGTGGAAGCTAAACCGTCCAGAATTATCTACTAATTATAGGATGGCGTATGGACAGTTAAAGGGCCCAGCTCTGCGAACTGAGCAAGACACCAAAATTGTTGACTGCTTATAATGATATAATTAATAAACAGTTAAATAATAAATTGTTCTTACTTCAGGCGACAATAAATGCACACCTTAAGTGCACAGGTGGTCCACTGAGCGAAGTAATTGGGTAAATAATCTTATGTGGACAATTTCCGGGTGTGACGTCAACTGAAAAGGAACTAATGAGGATATGTGAAGGGGTTAATGAAATAATGCAAGGTGCAAGGATGCCCCTGAGGGAATGGAACAGTAATTAGTCCATTGTGAGGGATCAATAAATATGGATAGCCCTGGAGTTGAAGTGCCTATATGCAGTCATGTGTTGGGGCTGACTTGGGATACTGAGAGAGACTTCTTATTGTTAAAGTCTCATAATTCCAGTATGCCCAATTAATTAACCCAGAGAGCATAGGCTTAGTGTCACACCTTACGATAAGAGGGAAATTGTTAATACCAGAAGCATGGAAGCTTGAGTGTGCTTTGGATGGAGCCCAACCTGAGGAGTTAACAGGTGGAAAGAATTAATGGGTGATTTTGTAAATACTAATGTTGGAGTTCCCAAGCCAGGTGGCCAGTGAAGATGGGAAAATTGTACTCCACATTATTGAAGTCGTCTAACAACGACCTCCGCCCGGCCGAAGTGTGGAAAATATTTTAATTTTCCGAAGCTATAGTGCCTAATAGGTGTTTAATGTGTTGATTTGGGTCAAAAATGTATTTGAAAATGGAATAGAACCAACAGGGTCCCTCTGCACCTGCGCGGATGTGCAGATGTGCGGGGGAAGAGGTCGACACAGGGCATCGGGAAGCGGGAGTGTTTTGAATGGATTTAAGAGGCTGTGAAAGCATGGGACCAGGAAATTGGCATTCATGGCGGCCTAAGGATTAATATAGGCCTCACTTCATAATAGGAAGTATTGTAACTGTTCCTGGTGAAGAGTGAGGGAACATGATTTACGGGACCACGGTAATAAAGTGGTAAAATTAGTGAATAATGGTAGGACCGGTGGTGACTGGCGCATCGCCATGGAGTGTGTCCCAGGTTAAAATACCCATGGTTTAATCATCACTCATCATTGGAGTGGCCTCCAATGTGTATAATAATTAGGAGACATTAAACTGTATGGTGGGCTAAGAAGTAATCAGTGATAATAACACCAAGTTAAGAGAATGTGTGAAGTGAAATGAGTCGCCATTCTCAGAGTGAGCATCTAGTTTATCTCGTGTTCCTGTCTCGAGGATAGTGAAGTTTTTGTGGAGTTACGACTTCTAAACTGGGACAAACCAACGGATACCTTGTCCTGCTGGAATAAGAACCGTGTCGGTGTAATAGGACATCGAAATGAGATGGTGAATGGAGGAAATAAGGAGCATCAGTCACCCACAATTAAGTAACCTTTCTAGTTATAGCAGACTGATACTGGCCAGTTAGATATGTTGTAATTAGATAGGTTATGGGTGATCCAGTTACATCAGGTGACCACCAGAGAATATCTGGTAAGTGGTGGTATTATATACAAGTGTTTTTTCCTTGATGGATATATACATGTGCAACCTACCCCCCCCCCTTCATTCAGTTAAACTAATATAATCTATACAGTCCACAATTAATTAGTTTGCGGCCGTACTTGTGGGTGCTAAACCAATTTATACTGGTCTCGGATAGATATGGATAAGATTGTGAGGGTCGAAGGGCCACCTGCAGTGACCAGGGGTGGTTAAGTTTTCTCACATGTCTGCCCGGGGTGACTACGGTAAACAATATAGTTGTTGTCTCCCAATGAGATTACTCGTATGCATGTAATGTTGAGGTACGTACAGGTAACACCCCTATAAAATTTTCCATAGGCTGGAAGCGTACCGGCGAATCAAGGAGGAGTGTGATTATCAAAAATAAAATGCAGGCAAGGGAAGGGGTGGCTAAGGGACGGATGGGGAAGGCTCACTCAGATTTTCTCGTCCCCTCAAAATCAAGCAAGTCTGGTAAACCCAGTGATGGGGGAGTAAGTTTATTCAGGTACAGGTACATATAAATACAGTTACATAAATTATCATACAAAGCAGCATATGTGTAGATTACCTAGAACAACCCAAGAAAGTCAAGAGGCAAATAAACTATCGACACCATGCCCAGCCCTTCTAGGGCAGGGTAGGTGCCTGAGCCAGAGCTTGCAGCTCACAAGACTGCCATTCCTATTAGCCCCCTTAGGGCAGGGATGGCAGACCAGAGAGGCCTAGCTTGTGGCTTGGCCTGGGAACAGTTGGTCCCAAAGATGAGGAGGTACTTGTGCCTCCTCCCATGGGAGTCTTAGGACTCAGACACTCCCTGAAGAGGGAGCCATGGCCGGGCCACCACTTGGAAAAGGCCCGGGCAGGGAGAATACCAGCGAATCAGTAATAATAATAATAATAGGCAAATAAACGATCGACACCATGCCCAGCCCTTCTAGGGCAGGGTAGGTGCCTGAGCCAGAGCTTGCAGCTCACAAGACTGCCATTCCCATTAGCCCCCTTGGGGTGGGGATGGCAGACCACAGAGGCCTATCTTGTGGCTAGGCCTGGGGACAGTTGGTCCCAAAGATGAGGAAGTATTTGTGCCTCATTCCCTGGGAGACTTAGGTCTCAGGCACTCCTAAAACAGGGAGACAAGGCTGGGCCACCACTTGGAAAAGGCCCGGGCTGGGAGAATACCGGCGAATCTTTAATAATAAATAATAATAGGGCAAATAAAAAAACCTGGAGGCTCGATGGTGTGTGGTGTTTGTTTGGGAATATATATCTGTGTTAGCTTACGCACAGATTAGCGTTATTTCTAGTGATTGCTGGAGTGTGTTCAGTGCATCAGAGCTGTGAGTCACATAAGGGTGGCTAAGGGCTCCAACCGGGGAACTGAGCCTTGCAGCTCCGAGCCCCGTGTGGGCGGCTGTGTGGTCACGGTCAGTAGCACAGCTGGTGGATATGTCCCCACAACTACAGTCGCCATGTCAGGCCCAGGAGAGCGGCTTAAACGTTTATTGGAATGCAAGGACAAGTCGGAGGACGTGGGGCAGGTGGGAGCCCCCACCAATTTGGCCATGGATGGTGTGGAGACTGCTGTATCTGCTGATCTGCCACTAGATCAGATGGCAGCTGCTACCCAAGGAGACCTGCTCCCCCAGATGGACATTGGGGTCATGGGAAGAAACCAGGAGGTGGTAGCTCCTCAACTGATAGGGATGGAGCCATTCCAGGTCCCCATCACAGTCGCGTCAGCCACCTCAGAGGATGGGGAATAAATGACTCCACATGGAAGAAAGAATTCCCGCTCTGCTCGAGCACAAGCAACCAGGGCCTTCAACAAATTCAAGGTTCCTGATTACAGGTTTGTGAGGTATCTGGAAAGCATACCTGGCCTCAAGTTCCTTTGCGAGTTCACTCTCAGGAACGAAGTTCTGGCCATTCCTCAGGGCGAAGATTCATACAAGGAGTTAAAGGGGCTGGTTGTGATGCATCCCAGCATCGTGGAACTGGTTGCTTGGGAGAAGGTATACAAGGGGGTGCTCTTACACGTCCCTGTGCCCCTCCCATTGGACCCCATTTTAGAGGTGCCCAATATTGTCAAGGCAGAGTGACTCACTGCCAAGGTGAACAAGGTGCCCACCCTCCAGGTGGTGATACACCACAAAGGACCACTCCCCTCACACCTGTCCCTTGGGATCTGGGGAAGTTTCAAGACCTAAACAGTCTCCCTGATAATAATGTGTTATACATAATGTGCTTAAGGTAGTAGGTTGGTAGACAGCAACCACCCAGGGAAGTACTACCGTCCTGCCAGATGACTGTGAAACAGAAACCTGTAACTGTTTTGCATGATGGTAGGATTGCTGGTTTCTTTTTCTGTCTCATAAACACGCTAGATAACAGGGATATCTTGCTACTCCTACTTACACTTTGGTCACACTTCACAGGGGAGTTTCGGTGGGGGGAAATAAATGGGATTAAATCTGGAGTATCTGAGAGAGTTAGAGCTAAGGAAGGGGTAGCAGTAATGTTGAATGATCAGTTATGGAAGGAGAAAAGAGAATATGAATGTGTAAATTCAAGAATTATGTGGATTAAAGTAAAGTTTGGATGCGAGAAGTGGGCCATAATAAGCATGTATGCACCTGGAGAAGAGAGGAATGCAGAGGAGAGAGAGAGATTTTGGGAGATGTTAAGTGAATGTATAGGAGCCTTTGAACCAAGTGAGAGAGTAATTGTGGTAGGGGACCTGAATGCTAAAGTAGGAGAAACTTTTAGAGAGGGTGTGGTAGGTAAGTTTGGGGTGCCAGGTGTAAATGGTAATGGGAGCCCTTTGATTGAACTTTGTATAGAAAGGGGTTTAGTTATAGGTAATACATATTTTAAGAAAAAGAGGATAAATAAGTATACAAGATATGATGTAGGGCGAAATGACAGTAGTTTGTTGGATTATGTATTGGTAGATAAAAGACTGTTGAGTAGACTTCAGGATGTACATGTTTATAGGGGGGCCACAGATATATCAGATCACTTTCTAGTTGTAGCTACACTGAGAGTAAAAGGTAGATGGGATATAAGGAGAATAGAAGCATCAGGGAAGAGAGAGGTGAAGGTTTATAAACTAAAAGAGGAGGCAGTTAGGGTAAGATATAAACAGCTATTGGAGGATAGATGGGCTAATGAGAGCATAGGCAATGGTGTCGAAGAGGTATGGGGTAGGTTTAAAATGTAGTGTTAGAGTGTTCAGCAGAAGTTTTGGTTACAGGAAAGTGGGTGCGGGAGGGAAGAGGAGCGATTGGTGGAATGATGATGTGAAGAGAGTAGTAAGGGAGAAAAAGTTAGCATATGAGAAGTTTTTACAAAGTAGAAGTGATGAAAGGAGGGAAGAGTATATGGAGAAAAAGAGAGAGGTTAAGAGAGTGGTGAAACAATGTAAAAAGAGAGCAAATGAGAGAGTGGGTGAGATGTTATCAACAAATTTTGTTGAAAATAAGAAAAAGTTTTGGAGTGAGATTAACAAGTTAAGAAAGCCTAGAGAACAAATGGATTTGTCAGTTAAAAATAGGAGAGGAGAGTTATTAAATGGAGAGTTAGAGGTATTGGAAAGATGGAGGGAATATTTTGAGGAATTGTTAAAATGTTGATGAAGATAGGGAAGCTGTGATTTCGTGTATAGGGCAAGGAGGAATAAACATCTTGCAGGAGTGAGGAAGAGCCAGTTGTGAGTGTGGGGGAAGTTCGTGAGGCAGTAGGTAAAATGAAAGCGGGTAAGGCAGCCGGGATTGATGGGATAAAGATAGAAATGTTAAAAGCAGGTGGGGATATAGTTTTGGAGTGGTTGGTGCAATTATTTAATAAATGTATGGAAGAGGGTAAGGTACCTAGGGATTGGCAGAGAGCATGCATAGTTCCTTTGTATAAAGGCAAAGGGGATAAAAGAGAGTGCAAAAATTATAGGGGAATAAGTCTGTTGAGTATACCTGGCAAAGTGTATGGTAGAGTTATTATTGAAAGAATTAAGAGTAAGACGGAAAATAGGATAGCAGATGAACAAGGAGGCTTTAGGAAAGGTAGGGGGTGTGTGGACCAGGTGTTTACAGTGAAACATACAAGTGAACAGTATTTAGATAAGGCTAAAGAGGTCTTTGTGGCATTTATGGATTTGGAGAAGGCGTATGACAGGGTGGATATGGGGGCAATGTGGCAGATGTTGCAGGTGTATGGTGTAGGAGGTAGGTTACTGAAAGCAGTGAAGAGTTTTTACGAGGATAGTGAGGCTCAAGTTAGAGTATGTAGGAAAAGAGGGAAATTATTTCCCAGTAAAAGTAGGCCTTAGACAAGGATGTGTGATGTCACCGTGGTTGTTTAATATATTTATAGATGGGGTTGTAAGAGAAGTAAATGCGAGGGTCTTGGCAAGAGGCGTGGAGTTAAAAGATAAAGAATCACACATAAAGTGGGAGTTGTCACAGTTGCTCTTTGCTGATGACACTGTGCTCTTGGGAGATTCTGAAGAGAAGTTGCAGAGATTGGTGGATGAATTTGGTAGGGGTGTGCAAAAAAAGAAAATTGAAAGTGAATACAGGAAAGAGTAAGGTTATGAGGATAACAAAAAGATTAGGTGATGAAAGATTGGATATCAGATTGGAGGGAGAGAGTATGGAGGAGGTGAATGTATTCAGATATTTGGGAGTGGACGTGTCAGCGGATGGGTCTATGAAAGATGAGGTGAATCATAGAATTGATGAGGGGAAAAGGGTGAGTGGTGCACTTAGGAGTCTGTGGAGACAAAGAACTTTGTCCTTGGAGGCAAAGAGGGGAATGTATGAGAGTATAGTTTTACCAACGCTCTTATATGGGTGTGAAGCATGGGTGATGAATGTTGCAGTGAGGAGAAGGGTGGAGGCAGTGGAGATGTCATGTCTGAGGGCAATGTGTGGTGTGAATATAATGCAGAGAATTCGCAGTTTGGAAGTTAGGAGGAGGTGCGGGATTACCAAAACTGTTGTCCAGAGGGCTGAGGAAGGGTTGTTGAGGTGGTTCGGACATGTGGAGAGAATGGAGCGAAACAGAATAACTTCAAGAGTGTATCAGTCTGTAGTGGAAGGAAGGCGGGGTAGGGGTCGGCCTAGGAAAGGTTGGAGAGAGGGGGTAAAGGAGGTTTTGTGTGCGAGGGGCTTGGACTTCCAGCAGGCATGCGTGACCGTGTTTGATAGGAGTGAATGGAGACAAATGGTTTTTAATACTTGACGTGCTGTTGGAGTGTGAGCAAAGTAACATTTATGAAGGGGTTCAGGGAAACCGGCAGGCCGGACTTGAGTCCTGGAGATGGGAAGTACAGTGCCTGCACTCTGAAGGAGGGGTGTTAATGTTGCAGTTTAAAAACTGTAGTGTAAAGCACCCTTCTGGCAAGACAGTGATGGAGTGAATGATGGTGAAAGTTTTTCTTTTTCGGGCCACCCTGCCTTGGTGGGAATCGGCCAGTGTGATAATAAAAATAAACATAGTGTTGTAGTGGTACCCTAGTATATGGATAATAAATGATAATGTGAAATTTAAAACTGAAGTGTTAGGCCCAAAGAGACAGGTTTACGTTGAAAACAGTTGCCAGCAGTCGCTAAAACCTTTCCACGCAGGTCAGCTAGTGTACCTGATCTATAATTAATGATACCAGGAAGTAAAACATTCCTGTTGAAATACGAAGAGATGCAAGTCTCGAGGAAATACGAAAGTGTACAGTTTTGTTGATATATGATAAACAGTGTATAGTTGTTAGTACTTAGTGTGATGGAGTGACATATACACTGTGGTAAACCTGTAGTTAGCAGCGGTTGCAATATACACAACAAAAATTATTATTCCTCCAGTAATCTCCATATACTGAAGTCATCAGCGCCCGAAAATGCAAGTTATATTTTCTGTATCAAACTGAACACATATTACTCTGTTTAATTTTTTTCCAGTAGTCCTTTTCATGAGTGTTACAAATAACGCAATTTCTAATAAGCATAGAGATCTCCAGTGAATACTAGAAAAAACTGCCCTTTTAGCATCCAGGCTGTTACTGGGTTTTTGTAACAAGTAGTCAGTATCCTGGTCCAATTATCCATTAGAATTCAGTAAGATTCAATAGTGCTTCAGGATTACAACTGGTAGGCTACTAACTAAAGAAATTAAAATTTAATAAGTTTATTAATAATAAAATTGTCTAGGCGTATATTATCAAATTAAATTAATGTAATGAACATAACCAAAATAATCACTTCTCTCGTGTACAGTAGTATTGTGCTGAAGGCACATCTCACATCATTATGGCTTTTAAGTACCGTCTGGTACATTGTTAGCAATTAATAACATAATACAAATATATACAAGTAAGTTTGTGTGTATGAGTGTAAGTGCTCTAAGTAGTTCGCTATGTCTCAAGACTTGACTCGACTAGACTTAACCAGTGACTGACTAAAAGTCCTCACATAAACTAACTTCTTGACCAACCTGGCAATCAGAACAGCTTGCCTGAACAATAAAACGACTGATAAGCCGAACAGCAATGTAATAAGCAACAGCGACACAGAATCAGGAACAAGGAGATAATATAACGACACTAAGTAGGGACCATCTGCAGATCCTCCACAAAAGTCACAAAACTCCCATGCTACTGAATCTAAGTTCAGTATTAGAAAATCCCCGAATGTGACAGTGCACAGATACCAGTACAAATTAGGTCAGAAGCTACAGCTCAGGACCTGAGTTGCTCAGTGTGTCTATAAGACACGCAACCTCAGTACAACGTCGAAAATCACTAAGTCTAGGCAATGTTCTGTGAACAGAGTTCCACAGAACCAACAATAAGAAAGTGAAAGAGACGATCCTCCAACAAGGGCCCTGTTGTGATAGAAACACAGGCCTTATCTCTAGGTTTTATTGAACATAGAATCTTCGTAGTACTTCTGCAACAACAAAATATAATGACTAGTGCATCTAATAACTGCTTCTACAGGGAGGGTGATGTCTTGCATATGTCAAGAGAAAAGTTATAACTACAGGCCACATATTTAAACTCACCATGTAACCTGCATCACTAATATATGGACATAAGAGAGGAGAATCACACACCATGTGTTGGCTCCCATGACACACACCAAGCTGTTGTTGTTGTTAAGGGCCCCAACAGGTGGTGCAGTATTATCCTGCTGCTGCTCCCTGCAGGAGCAATATCACTACAATCTTCCCCTTCTAAAATATCAGAGACAGTAATCTCCCAAACTGTTAGGTGGGCGACGTATACGTCCCAACCTTTGTAGCCCTTGAGCCTCTTCACCAGGCTCAATATTTTCCAGCTGGGTTTGACTAACTGCTGGAGCAGAATCCTCTATTTCCATAGGGGTAGTCTCAAGGGGCTTTCCAGGAGAAAACGAAGCATCTTTCGCATCTACTGGTGTATCTTGAGATTCTACACTAATGGGGATTTCAACTGGGGCTAAATGTCTTGTAGATACTGTAGTCTCTTCACCATTTTGGTAGCGAATGTGGGCGTAATGTGGATTAGCTTGTAGGAGCTCTACCTCTTCCACTAAAGGATCCGTCTTGTTCATCTTACAGTGACTCTTCAGGAGAATGGGTCCAGGATGACATAACCAAGTGGGCACGGAGGCTCCTGTAGAGGAACAATGTGAATAGTTGAGGAGTCTTTCATGAGGGGTTGCATTAGTAGCTGTGCACAGCAATGATCTAATAGAGTGAAGAGCATCAGGTAGGACAGTTTGCTAGTGTTGAACAGGTAGATTGCGCAATATAGACAGGGCTTAATACACAAAGATACTCTTAAACACTATTCATCAGCTCTCACCAAAGTAATAAAAAAAGCCAAACAACTATACTACTCCAGTAGATTCACAGACACTAGAGGAGATATAAAAAAGACCTGGAAAACACTCTCTCAGATTCTAGGGACCCACAAACTGAGAAAAACCAAGAATATTGTCCTAACTAAACCTAATGAAACACCACTACATCCCACTGACACAGTTAACAAGATAAACGACTTCTTCTCAAACATAGGATCTAATCTCGCCAGTAAAATCCCACATACCAATGCCCATGCCGGGGACTACCTAGATGGAAATTTCCCTAATTTCCTTCTATCTTGCACCAACTGAGCCCACGGAAGTCATTGAGATCATAAAGTCACTTAAAAATAACTCGGGGAATCTGTCTCATGTCCCACCATTACTCTACAAGCGAGCGGCCCATGTCCTTTCGCATGCCATTTCATTACTTTTTAACAAGTCAATAGAGACTAGCACCTTCCCGAAACTACTCAAGATGGCAAGGGTTACACCAATACATAAAGGTGGTGACCCTACAGACTTAAACAACTATAGGCCAATATCTAACTTACCATTGCTATCCAAAATCTTTGAGAAACTCGTGCACAGGAGACTGTATTCATTTATAACGGCTCAAAACATACTCAACCCCTGCCAGTTTGGATTCAGGAAAAATAAAAGCACTAATGATGCAATCATAAAAATGCTAGATCTGCTTTACACAGCATTGGAAAATAAGGAATATCAGCTAGGAATTTTTATTGACCTAAGAAAAGCTTTTGACACAGTAAACCACGAAATCCTACTCCACAAACTTGACCACTATGGTATAAGAGGCCATGGGCTTGCTTATTTAAAATCTTACATTACTAATAGGTATCAGTACATCACCATTAAAGACACAGCATCAGCAACACAGCCACTTGATACTGGAGTTCCGCAGGGAAGTGTCCTTGGTCCGCTGCTCTTCCTCATATACATCAATGACCTTCCAAACGTATCCCAACACCTGAAACCCATTTTCTTTGCTGATGACACGACTTATGTCATCTCTCACCCTAATCTTGCCACCCTCAACACCATTGTGAATGAGGAGCTGATTAAAATATCGACTTGGATGACAGCCAATAAACTTACGCTTAACACTGACAAAACTTACTATATTATGTTTGGTAGCAGAGCAGGAGATGCACAAATTAACATAAGATTGACAACACTCTAATTACCAGAAATAATGGGGAAAATTCCTAGGCTTATACCTTGACAACAACCTGAATTTCAGCACCCATATCCAGCATATAGCCAAAAAAGTATCCAAAACGGTTGGGATCCTCTCCAAGATACGATACTACGTGCCGCAAAATGCCCTTCTCACACTATACCACTCACTTATTTATCCATACCTCACCTATGCTATTTGTGCTTGGGGATCAACTGCAGCAACACACCTAAAGCCATAATAACCCAACAAAAAGCTGCAGTAAGAATAATCACTAAATCCCATCCCTGGCAGCACACCCCCCCACTCTTCAAAGATCTAAACTTACTCCCAGTTCAGTACATCCACACTTACTACTGTGCAATCTATACTACAGGGCCTTAAACTCTAATATCAACCTTGACCTAAAACGCTTTCTTGATAGTTGTGACAGAACCCACAGGCATAACACCAGAAACAAACATCTCTACGACATTCCCCATGTCCGACTAAACCTTTACAAAAATTCAATGTATGTCAAAGGCCCTAAAATCTGGAATACCCTACCTGAGAACTCTAGAACTGCAGACACATTCATCACCTTCAAAACTACCATTAGAAAACATCTTATCTCCCTGATACACCCCGTCAACTAACTACACGAATACCACCTGGTGGTTCAAGTGAAAGAAAGTGAAAGAGACGATCCTCCAACAAGGCCCTGTTGTGATAGAAACACAGGCCTTATCTCTAGGCTTTATTGAACATAGAATCTTCGTAGTACTTCTGCAACAACAAAATATAATGACTAGTGCATCTAATAACTGCTTCTACAGGGAGGGTGATGTCTTGCATATGTCAAGAGAAAAGTTATAACTACAGGCCACATATTTAAACTCACTATGTAATTTGCATCACTAATATATGGATATAAGAGAGGCGAACCACACACCATGTGTTGGCGCCCATGGCACACACCAAGCTGTTATTGTTGTTAAGGGCCCTGAGAGGTAGTGCAGTATTATCCTGTTGCTGCTCCCCACAGGAGCAGTATCACTACACGCCCACAAGGGAGAGGAGTGTGGGACATCTTACTAGGAGAACGTCCAACCGACAAGAGAGGGCGAGTCAAAGCAAGACAGTCTCACCCAGGTGAGGTGTGATCACACCCCCGATCACGTGATAGCTCTGTGCTGCTGCTGCCCAGCAACACTGAGAAGCCAGCAGGGAAACGAGCAACGGGCGCTAATTACAGTAGTTAGAGAATCAAGATTTGAACTATGAGCACTGAATAATATTTATAAATGCTACATCCTATATAATGAATATAACTAAGTCAAATAATAATATAAAGCAATATATTTACGATTTAGCTATTATCGCAAACATAAGCAATATAAAATTATATGAACAAGCAATATACATTATATACATTGTGACACATTCAGGGGTCGCAATAATGAGCTAGTCCAAAATCATCCAGTGAGACCATTCCGGATCTGCCCGGATTCATCCAATGACCGGATTCAAATGGATTCATTGATAACAATGCATCCCCTGACTGGTTTCACTAACTGACAGGGCTCTACGTGCCCTATCAAACACTCAAACAGTAACTACAAGAAATAATCACAATACAGATAGACAGATCTACTGTTAAGGTGCTTATTAGGAAAAAGATATACAGTGATCCACTAACTGGTTTCTTCCAGTTTCACTGGATTTGGTCAGATTCAAACACTTTTGTTGGAAATAAAGCCAAATCAGAAGAACTGTGGAAAATACTGTATATATTTTCCAGAAAAGCAGTAGTTATATGTAAATAGATGGCCATACTGTATTTAATAATATTTATGTCATAAAAAATGGGAAATTTTCTGCACCTGCGCAGAAGGACAGTCGCCATTATTGTTTGAATTGAACAGAACGTTAGTGATTAATGTGACGAATTTTCGTGCTTTAGAGGTTAAAATTGGGCTGACACCTCTCAAATAGGAGGCAAAATTGTTGGATGTGCATTCCTGCATAATTTGAGTATCAGGCAACAGGACAGGACAACTCCAGGAACCTCAGATAAGCTGTCTAATTTATGTTTAAATTCTGGCCAGTAAATTTTTCATAAATGTAGGCATAAGGGGGATGGGGTCCTGTACATGACACATTAATCTCCAGTCAAATTGGTGAGTGTTATGATTTTAAGATATTCTCCTTCTGTTATGTATATGTGTTTATATATAATAATTTTTTAATTTAATATACAGTCCACAAATTTATATATTTACCAGCATTCCTGGTGATGTATCTTTCATTTAAAATTAATAGGTCCAGAGCAACTTGTGGATATGACAGTTGTAGATATCGAAGGGGGACATTTTTTGCGACTTAGGTGTTCCAAATTCCTACTTGTCTAACTGATAAATAATAATTATCTTTGTTCATTTACTGTTATGTACATAATGATACATTCAGATAAATGCAATTTTCCACATTTAAATTTGCCCGTTGGTCCTTCTTGAACCGGAGGTAATTAGTGAAGTCATTAATTAGTTAATTTCTTAATAATTATATGTGAAATAACAGAAGGAGGTGGATGTTAAATTCACAAATTTACTTAATGTGTAGTGGATTATAATTATTACAATATTAATTTTGATAAGTCAAGTCTGGCTAAGTTTATATTAATTTGTATAATATTAATTTGATAAGACAATTCTGGCCAAGATTTATATCAGTGTATGTGTAATTGATATATTAATGTGTATATTAATTTTGCTATGCCAAATTCTGGCAAGGATTTATTAATTTGTATGATATTAATTTTGATAAGCCAAGTCTGGCTAAAGGTTTGTTTGTATTAATGTACATTTGAAGTTTATATTATTTTCTTACATGTAATTGCTAAGCTCAAGTAGCTAGGATTTATTCAGAGGTAAGTTGTATCAGTGTTGTAAGTTGTAATCAGTATTATTAATAAAGTTGAATTTAATACTTTGCATCATGGCTGAAAATGAGGAAATTAATATAGAAGACAAACATATGGAATATAGAGTAAAGAAAACATCACTACAGGCTAGAATAGTTCATGTAACCAAGGCATATAATAAGTGCTTGGAATTAATGAATCAAGAAACTGTGAATACTGATGATTTAAAATTGTATTTAGATGCTTTAGGTAATAGATATGATTCATATAAATTATATTACAACAAATATGAAGGAGATTTATTAGTAAACTGTGTAGATGAGACTGAAGTAGATCTTATGATTAATCAGTATTGTGAATTAGAGGAAAAGATTCTTTCTTGCAAAAGTCAGGCCTTGAATAAATTAAAATGTGTAAACCAGGCAGTTAATCAGTCTGCTCCAACAAATAAGATGTCTTTGCCAAAACTCCCAGAATTATGTTTACTTGTATTTAATCCTGGAGAAAACTGAGAGGAGTTTTGGTCAATTTTTAAAGCAGCTGTGCATGACAGGAGTGACCTAGCCTGTGCAACTAAATTATTTTACCTCAAAGGATAGGTAAGAGGAGATACTAACATACTCATACAAGCCTTTCCCAATGTAGATGATTCTTACAAAGAAGCAGTTGACTTGTTGAAGGTCACTTATGGTAATATAGAACAAAGTAGGTTGGATCTAGTGAGTATCATTGTTAATTTAAAATCTCCAGATCACAGGTGAAATTGCCGACCTAGAAAATGTACAGAGAACTTTCACGGCGCGCATAATGGAGATAAAACATCTCAATTACTGGGAGCGCTTGAGGTTCCTAAACCTGTATTCCCTGGAATGCAGGAGGGAGAGATACATGATTATATACACCTGGAAAATCCTAGAGGGACTAGTACCGAACTTGCACACGAAAATCACTCACTACGAAAGCAAAAGACTTGGCAGACGATGCACCATCCCCCCAATGAAAAGCAGGGGTGTCACTAGCACGTTAAGAGACCATACAATAAGTGTCAGGGGCCCGAGATTGTTCAACTGCCTCCCAGCACACATAAGGGGAATTACCAACAGACCCCTGGCAGTCTTCAAGCTGGCACTGGACAAGCACCTAAAGTCAGTTCCTGATCAGCCGGGCTGTGGCTCGTACGTTGGTTTGCGTGCAGCCAGCAGCAACAGCCTGGTTGATCAGGCTCTGATCCACCAGGAGGCCTGGTCACAGACCGGGCCGCGGGGGCGTTGACCCCCGGAACTCTCTCCAGGTAAACTCCAGGTAAACACTTACAAAGGTTTACAGCAGTTTGGAGTTAAACTGGAGAGCATTCTCAAAACTTTAAGTAATAAATATAATCTGAAGGAATCAGACTGGTTATTGAGTGCCATAGTACAGAATAAATTCAGCAGTAAAACACTTGAATGGTTCTTGAACAGGTATCACAAGGGTTATTTTGGTCTGGAGGAAATAAGACTAGGTCTACAAGAATTAATTGTTCAGTTGCAGACCAGCCAACCATCTCATTTTAAAGATGCAACACATAATAACTCTGAGGTATCTGTCAAGTTTCACAAAGGGAAAAATTATCCCAATGGTAATAATCAAAATTCATTTCCTAAAAAGAGTTGCATAGATGCATATCAATTAGCAGGAATCAGAAATAATGATTCTCCACAAGGTAAGAAGAATAAGTACCCTCCTAAGAGTAGCCCATTAATAAAAACCCAATAAAAAAAGAGAGTTTGCTTTTCTGAAAGGGGTACTCTTTTTCTAAGAAATTGCAATGCATACTTTAGGGGAATGAAAAAGTTGAAATAGTGGAAAACTTGACAGATGTATCAGGTGTTTTGTAATCAAAATGAAAAGGATTGTTACCCAAATTAAACTTCTTTTTATCAATGTCAAAAAGGAAGACCCCATATAGTCAGTGTAAAGTCTAAAAGATAATGTTTGATAATTATAATTTGACAATCCTGACCAACAGTGGCTAATGTAAAAATTGCGCTAATTTTAATAAGAGGGTTTTGCTGAAGACCTTACCTGTTTACATGTAAAAACTGTGATAAAAAGAAAATCAAAAAATGTAAATGCATTATTGGACCCGGGGTCCCACGTACTTTCATAAACGTCATGTCTTTATGGTAGAAAGTACATGGGAGATCCACAACTTCAAATTATCTGGTTTTCTCTCGGTAAAAGGTTCAATTTTTGCACGTTTTTGAAAAATGTCAGGTTGGGCAAAAAAAAAAAGTGTTTAAGCAGTAATTGTAATAGACTTTCCCGGAAAATATTACAGTAGGGCTTAGTAAAACTACAAAAGACTTTCACTAATGTAAATTAGCACCCCTTTTGGGGGGAAATGATGATTTTGTAGGCCCAATAAATATTTTGATAGTAGTGACATTATGCCTCCTTTTTAAAGGGAGGTAAAGAAAGGTGTCACCCCTTTTGAAGACTGCGGGGCCATGTAATGTATGGGAGGTTCCCCCGTAATGATAATTTATGATATGGAAAACTACAAAAACCGGTGGCCTGGTGGCTAAACTCCCGCTTACACAGAGGGCCCGGGTTGGGTTCCCGGCGGGTGGAAAAATTTCGCACGTTTCCTTACACCTGTTGCCGTTCACCTAGCAGCAAAAAGGGACCTGGGGGTTGTCCGACTGGGGTGGGTCGCATCCTGGGGGACAAGATTAAGGACCCCAAGGAAATAAGTTAGACAGTCCTCGATACGCACGACTTTCTTGGGGTATCCCGGGTGGGTAAACCCCCCGGGGTTAAAAAACCAACGAAATCTTTCTTATTATCTAACTGTGTGTCTTACTTTCGAAACGTGCCCCAGTATAAAATTTTCCCTAGAGGGTGGTGTTGAGCCAGTGCATAAATTGGGGAAAATTTGACAGCAAAAGGAATAAATTAAATGAAAAAGTCCCGACATTCTTTTACTCAGGAGCAAAACCTGAGAGAGTAAAATTTGAATCTGGACAATACGGGGGCGACTTCCGTGGGACTGAACCATACAGAAAATTTCCCCCTAAAATTTCAGAAAGGCATTGGACAGTTAAAGGCCAGCTCCGCGAACTGAGTAAGACACCAGAATTGTTAACTGCCTATAATGACATAATTGCTGAGCAGTTAATTAAAAATTTTTTGAAGAGGTACCCCCTGAGCAAGCCAAAAATTTTTGGTCACTTTTTGCCCACCACGGAGGAAAAAGGATTCAAGACCACTCCCTTTTGGGGTTGTGTTTAATTTTAGTGCCCGGAAACATAAATTACCAGTTTAAATGCTGTTTGATGAAGGGCCCCTCGTTTCGGGGAAAAAATTTGGAGTTTTTTTTTTTTTTTTTATCAAACCGGCCGATTCCCCCCAAGGAGGGGGGCCCAAAAAGAAAAACTTTCACCATCATTCACCCTCACGTTTTCCAAAGGGGCTTTACATACAGTTTTTAAACTGC
>NW_026464655.1:0-14918 GCF_026875155.1 Cherax quadricarinatus
AACTAAGAGGCCAAACCCAAGGATATATTGAGTTGAAGAACAACCTGAGGACTTCTATTATTTGTGCTTCATGATATGAAGCCAAGGATTCTGTTCACCTTATTGCGAACACTTGCACACTGTTGTCTTGGTTTTAGATTACTGCTAAGCAGAACTAAATCCTTTTTGCAATCAGTAATATTAAGATCTACATTATTTAGTTTGTGGCATGGTTATTTTCCTGTCCAACATTTAGAACTTTGCATTTCTCTATATTAAACTGCAACTGCCACATCTCTGACCACTGCCTCAGTCTATCAAGTCTTCCTAGAGTGCTCTAATGTCCTTGTTAGAATTAATTGGACGGCCTACTTTCGTGTCGTCAGCAAAGTTGCTTATGTCGCTATTTATTCCCTCATCCATGTCGTTTATGTAAGTTGTGAACAACAAGGGGCCAGCACTGACCCTTGTGGAACACTGCTGGTGATGTGCCCCCACTCTGATTTTTCCCCATTTATGCAAACCCTCTGCTGCCTATTTGTCAACCATGCCTCTACCCAGGAAAAAAATTTCTCCTATTCAGTGTGCCCCTCTCCTGTATTTTAGCTGAAGAAGCCTGGTGACCAGGTGATACCTGAATGTACTACTACTATTGTACATATATATCTTTCATTCAGATGTGTTAAATGTGTGTCTAAGATTTCAGTGAAACAATTCAGAAAAATATTCACAATAAGGTCTTTGTGGCATTTATGGATTTGGAAAAGGCGTATGACAGGGTGGATAGGGGGGCAATGTGGCAGATGTTGCAGGTGTATGGTATAGGAGGTAGGTTACTGAAAGCAGTGAAGAGTTTTTACTAGGATAGTGAGGCTCAAGTTAGAGTATGTAGGAAAGAGGGAAATTATTTCCCAGTAAAAGTAGGCCTTAGACAAGGATGTGTGATGTCACCGTGGTTGTTTAATATATTTATAGATGGGGTTGTAAGAGAATAAATGCAAGGGTCTTGGCAAGAGGCGTGGGGTTAAGAGATAAAGAATCACACACAGTGGGATTTGGGTCACAGTTGCTCTTTGCTATGACACTGTGCTCTTGGGAGATTTGAAGAGAAGTTGCAGAGGTTGGTGGATGAATTTGGTAGGGTATGCAAAAGAAGAAAATTAAAAGGGGAATACAGGAAAGAGTAAGGTTATGAAGATAAAAAGATTAGGTGATGAAAGATTGGATATCAGATTGGAAGGAGAGAGAAATGGAGGAGGTGAATGTATTCGGTATTTGGAAGTGGACGTGTCAGCGGATGGAAATATGAAAGATGAGGTGAAATCATAGAATTGATGAGGGGAAAAGGGTGAGTGGTGCACTTAGGAGTCTGTGGAGACAAAGAACTTTGTCCTTGGAGGAAAAGAGGGGAATGTATGAGAGTATAGTTTTACCAACACTCTTATATGGGTGTGAAGCTTTGGGTGATGAATGTTTGCAGCGAGGAGAAGGCTGAGGCAGTGGAGATGTCATGTCTGAGGGCAATGTGTGGTGTGAATATAATGCAGAGAATTCGTAGTTTGGAAGTTAGGAGGAGGTGCGGATTACCAAAATGTTTTTCCAGAGGGCTGAGGAAGGGTTGTTGAGGTGGTTCGGACATGTAGAGAGAATGGAGCGAAACATAATGACTTCAAGAGTGTATCAGTCTGTAGTGGAAAAGGAAGGCGGGGTAGGGGGTCGGCCTAGGAAAGGTTGGAGGGAGGGGGGTAAAGGAGGTTTTGTGTGCGAGGGGCTTGGACTTCCAGCAGGCATGCGTGAGCGTGTTTGATAGGAGTGAATGGAGACATGGTTTTTAATACTTGACGTGCTGTTGGAGTGTGAGCAAAGTAACATTATGAAGGGGTTCAGGGAAACCGGCAGGCCAGACTTGAGTCCTGGAGATGGGAAGTACAGTGCCTGCACTCTGAAGGAGGGGGTGTTAATGTTGCAGTTTAAAAACTGTAGTGTAAAGCACCCTTCTGGGAAGACAGTGGAGTGAATGATGGGGAAAAGCTTTTCTTTTTCGGGCCACCCTGCCTTGGTGGGAATCTGCCAGTGAGATAATAAAAAAATAATTCACAAAATTTTTTAAAGTCTACATTTTTCTGAAATGTTTAAAAGCTTTTTTTGGGCCCCTTTTCCCTTGCAAATTTTATATACACAGTACATGTTATATTGTAAATGGTATGGGATACTGACAAGGTGTGGTAGACATTTAAGGAAGCATTTTACCCACCAGTGGCTTCAGTCCTAAAACATAAGTTAAAATGGTGTTGTATAGTAAACAGAGCAGGTGATCAGTAGTGAGGATAAGGGAAGGCGGTCGGTTTTCAGTATATCCGTTGGACAGATTTGCGAGTAAAAAATGGTTGGGTTTGAGGACCGCCTAACCTGGGCCAGAAGGCCTGCTACAGTGCATCTCCATTACGCTCATTGTTCTTATGAGACGGATGATCCAAATACACTGGGAACACTATTTTTGTTGAAGGTTTGGAACTGACGCTACCTATACCTTTATCACCATCATTGCTGCAAGCCCACAATGGTCTGGAGCTTCAGGGCATAAAAAAGTCTACGATTGTTTTAGGATCGGGTATCACGTTGTAAGAGCAGTGAACATAATCATGGAAAAATCACTGCAGCAGGCTCGCTGGCCCAGGGTAGGCAGGTGCTTCCAAAGTCCAGTCCTTTGCACTTGTTTGTCCAACCTATGTACTGTACTGGCTTGGCTCATCCTCACAACTGGTCACCTGCTGTCCATTTGTAAAAGACCTTGTTTTAGCTTCCTCTGTACTAGGACTGATGCCACTTGTAGTTGAAGTTTCCTTTATTAAATGTCCTGAACTGTCCATAAGTGTCTATCCACAAATTTCAATTAAATATGCTAATTTGGCTTAAGATCAGTTTTTAACTTTTGTTCTTTAAACGAGTACAGTATTGTACTGCTGTGAAAAATCTTACTATAAACATTTGTCACCAGGTCAAAATGAAGTTCTGGCTGGTATTTGCTTTGTTTGGACTTCTCGCCATTACGGTGGGTGTGCATGCAGAGGAAGGAACAGCAGAACCAGAGCCTTCCCCAGAGGGTACTGCTGAGCCTTCCCCACACGAATCTGCACCCTCACAGGAAGCTTCTGCAGAGCCCACACCAGAACCAGGTTAGTTCTATCCAGGCTACTCAAAGATAGTTGTAAGATTTTTAGGTTTGGCAATTTTTTTTTAGTCACTCTGAATGTGAGTGATTTGTGGTCATAATCTATACATGACAGATGCTTGGTCGGTACTAGATCTGCATACCAAAATGATAAGCTAAGAGGTGTAGAATAAACCCAATGAAAAGCAGGGGTTCAGTAAGCACACTTACAGAATTCTTTGCATCTAAAAGCAGAGACTTAAGATGATTCTAGTACAAAAGGGAGTTTTTGGTGGAGTGTAAATTTTTTAAGGTCCCAGATCAGCCTAGTTGTGAGGTTGAATATAGCAATACCCAGGCTCATAAAGTAGAAAAGCCTATTGACAGCCCCAGCACAACAAATAAAAACATTTAGTTTGCAAACATACAAAGTCTTCAAATGGACAATAACATTAATGGACTCCTCACTAAACCAGATTGCATTGTTTGTGGCTTTCAGAGACACTCGTATAAGATTACTTTGACAAGAAATATTGATCCCTGGGTACAATCTGCTTAGACAAGACAGAAAAAAAATGGATGGAGGGAGGGGGGTTGGTTGTATGTTATGTTTCTCATTTACAGTTACTTAACTTCACAGATGTAGCTGAGTTTTAGCAGTAAAAATTGAAAATAGTGGTTTTTGTACTTTTTTTTTTATAGGCCATCAATACAACTTCTTAACAGTTCAAGACACTGTTGCAAAATCTAATCTATCTAAAAAAAAAAAAAAAAAAACAAACTTGGTCCTAATGCCTTGTTGTTGGTGATTTCAGTTTACATTAAAAATGAAAGTAGTGTATATGTAGAATAGACTGAAATAGCAGAAAATTCCCAGGATCTAGTACAATCAGACTATTAGCCATAGGAGAGGAAATAGTGGAACAGACAAAACTTACAAGAAAAAAATTGTCCTTTAACTTGTGCTCAAACAGTGAGGATCTGGTACAGAAACAATGTCCCCCCTCCCCCAAAAAAAAAAATGTAATAGGTTCAAATCTCTATATACTAGTCTTCAGCAGTAAAATACAATTATTCACTAGTATACACTGGGAAATCCTAGAGGGACTAGTACCGAACTTGCACACAAAAATCACTCGCAATGAAAGCAAAAGACTCGGCATACGATGCAACATCCCCCCAATGAAAAGCAGGGGTGTCACTAGCACGTTAAGAGACAATACAATAAGTGTCAGGGGCCCGAGACTGTTCAACTGCCTCCCAGCATACATAAGGGGGATTACCAACAGACCCCTGGCAGTCTTCAAGCTGGCACTGGACAAGCACCTAAAGTCGGTACCTGATCAGCCGGGCTGTGGCTCGTACGTTGGATTGCGTGCAGCCAGCAGTAACAGCCTGGTTGATCAGGCTCTTGATTCGCCATGAGGCCTGGTCAGAGACTGGGCCGCGGGGGCGTTGACCCCCGGAACTCTCTCCAGGTATGAAATTAAGACACATATGCAACATCTGGGTATCTTTATTGTAGAAGTTTTGCCATCCAGTGGCTTTATCAATACAAATTCCAGGACATAACTAGAAGATAGTAGAACTATGTACAGAAGATGAGGTAATCAGTCCCTCAACCTAGGAGTAGGTGCGAAGAGCACCGTAGTCTTGGAGATTCTGAAGCAGAAGCAAGGTGCCTTAATTTCATCTTGTCGGTATTGTATACCATTCTTGTACAAACTCCAGGTATATTCAACACGTTCAGTTTTAAACAAAAATATTATTGTGATCAAATAAATGATGGTCTCTGTGAAATATGCTGGAAAAAAGATTGACCTGGATTTGAACCAGTATCTGGAGAGAAGCTCGGTGGTACGAGAAGTAAGCACCAGACATGTATCAAGAAAATAAAATGTAATTTAAGAGGTGCTCCCTCTCCAGGTGAAGACTGAGAATTACAGAACTTCTTAATGACTGCACAATGGAAAACACTAACAAGGAAAATGGAAATTGAGGTCATACTGAATGAATCATAAAAGGTTCAGGCACTCATCACTGAAAGCCTAGAATTGTCAGGACTGAAGTTATAAGATGTCAAAGGATATGGATATGCCCAGGAACCTCAAAGACAACAGAACTTGTAAATGCCAATGGAGCCAGCAGAACATGCGGTCAAACTGAATGAATCATAAAAGGTCCAGGATAGACAGATGGAACAAAGCCATAAATAAATAAAATACTGTAGAGATATATCCTAAATACTTTTTCTGGTATGCAGAATCCAGTGAAAAAAAAAAAAAACTCTCCCAGTAATAGGCCCTTGAAGGAAAGGAAATTAGTAAAATACTGAAGTTGTAATATGATTGTGTTAAGTGAAGTTACTCAATCTAAAGATTGACGGAACAAAAGTTTTTCATGGATAACTCAAGGCCCTGCCGACATTTCATTTCTGACATGACTCAAACTCTACGTGCCTTCACAAAAATCTTAGATTGTATGCCCTGCACTCTGCCTGCAGGCTCTGACTTGTGCTCCATATCAAGAACTGCAAGAAACTAATATATCATGACTTGAATATTCTATGTAGGATCCTGGACACATGAATCATCCCACAGTCCTTAAAAACCACTTATAAGCTCCACTCTACAAAGGTGGCAGTAAAGCAATCGCAGAAAGGTATAGACAGCACCAGCATCCCTCATCAGAATCTTTGGTAGTTTTGAAAGCAAGATCACTAATCACATAGAATCTGACATTTACACAACCCAGGGCAGCATGGGTTTAGAGCCTTTTGCAATTGCTTGATCATTATGATGTGGTTTTGGATGCATTGGAGGGGCTAGCAAAATTCAGATGAAGTGTACAAAGATTTTTGAAAAGCTTTGATATGTGAGATCATGGAATAACAGGACACAAAATGCATATTAAAGGAATACGATGCATATGTTAAAGGAATAATTGGATATTTAATTTTCTGATGAATGGACCCTAGTGCATCATAGCGAAGAGAGTGAAATTGGAGGCTGCATAGCTGAAAGCTTTTCCATGGCACAGTACTTGCCTCCTGTTCTTTCTCATTCTTTTATCTGATAGAGGCATGAATTATAGCACTGTATCATCGTTTGCAGAAGATATTAGAATTAAACAGTGCCATCTAGTGATGACATGGGAAACCTACAAGCTGATATACAAGTCTTCCACTGGGTCACTGAAAACAGTGATGTTCAATAGACAAGTTTGTTACTCAAGTTATGAAAGATTGAGGAAGTAATGGAATGGCAGATGGTTTCATAATGCTTCCAGTGAAAAGCAGGGTACAGTGTACGCAGGGGAAATGTGGGAAGGGACCAAGACTTATTGCCCCTCCTTTCATACATAAGGGGGATTACCAACAGTTTCTAACATCAGTTCCTGATCACCTTATGTTGAACTTCATGTAGCTAGCATCAACAACTGGTTGAAACAGGTCCACCAGGAGACCTGGTCTAGGATGGGTCTACGGGGGACTGTTGACTTTCAGAGCACTCTGAGTGGACTCCCGGCAGCCAGACCTTGTTTGCTGCAGTAGTATAAACTTGAAACTGATTATTATTATAATCAAAAAGAAGAGCTAAAACCTACAAGGGTCATACAGCACAGTGGGACATGGGATAGTGCAGGATTATAAAGTAGCAAGGATGGAGTGGACAACAGAGGGAGAGTTAGAAAGGTCTGAGGAATGCTAGAGGAAGGATCATCAAAGTTTGTGTAGTAAATCATTTGCTGTCAAAAAGTCAACAAGGGTTTCAGTCATAGGTGGGTCTGTCAGCTAGGAGGGAAGATAAAGTAAGAGCATTAGTGGTGATGACATTGGAGGTAAATGGAAACTGATCAGATATACAGTATGCTTCATCTTTCAATAAATTTGGGGTGTCTCACGAAATCGTAATGACACGATTGCAAACAAACTATACCACGTGCGGGATTGAACCCGCGGTCAGAGAGTCTCAAAACTCCAGACCTAACGCGACTGTCTGGAGTTTTGAGACACTCTGACCGCGGGTTCAATCCCGCCCGTGGTATGGTTAATTTGGGGTGTGTTTATGGTAAGTGTAAAACAAATTGAGCTAATCTAGGCATGACAGTTTATTCATTAAACATTTACTAATGACTTAGCATACATAGTTTTCCATCAAGTTGTATAGATAACTCTTCAGTGGAAAGTATATTTTGTTCCTGCTTCCTGAAGGCCAAACAGATTTTCCTATCAAGACTTTGGCCTCTTCCTTCTTCCACAAATTATCAGTTCTGGTGAACTACTAATCAGTAGATTCACTAGTGGCCTATGGGTTTGGTTTAAAGTGAAAAAACAAATGCTACTGTTCTGGTTTGCATCAAGCTTGTATAACCTTATTGATAAAGATAACTGTACATTATACTGTATATGATTTAAGATTAGCTGTTCTTTATATTTACAAAGGTAGTTCCTGGTTTTATGCATATCTGTACTGAGACTGGCTGTATGAATTGCTTGAAATATGACCTATATGCACTGTGTATCAACTTTCCTTACAGGTGGGGAGAGAGTTGTAAGTAAACTACTCATTTCTGTTACCACAAATATATTCAGACAATATCTACAGTATTGATGTTAGAAGAACTTAGTTATGCTGTATTATAAATATATTTTAGTATTAGTTGGATAGTCTCTGCTTTGCCCTCGCTACCTTTATCATGTGGCAGCTCCATCCTTACCATTGTCTTTCATTGTATAGTCTCAGTTAAATCCCTTCAATATGCGAATAATCCAATTGCTGTCTGTCATCGTAGTAACCTTCCTTCGTTTTAACATGCTCTTTACCCTCTGTGCCCTTGACTGCATTTTTTTTTTTTGGAGGGAGGGAGGGAGGGGGGGTAATTTCTTTAAAACATTTCTCAGTCCAACCCCCTCTGCTCCATCTTGAAAACTTGTGTACATGTATATATTTGACTTGTATAATGCCAATCTTCATTCCCATTTTTGCAGTTGCCACAAATGAGGACGATGTAGAGGATGTAGGTGAGGAGGTAGAGAATGAAATTGATGAAGTAGAGGATAAGGAAGGAGAGGAGATAGTGGATGAGTATATAGAGGAGGAGGAAACTGTAGAGTTGGTGGAAGGAGAGCCGGGTGAGTGGGTGTTGTATGACTCGTGCACGACGTGAAGCTCCTTAAAGCGTGACTTTTGATAGTTGCTTTATCCTCTTCCCTTACCCCACAAATTGAATATCTTGCCTCCCTCCCCAGTCATTGCCTTATTTTGAGCTGGTAGCTTGCCTTAATTTCACTATTCAACTGAAAATGGTGGAATTGGCTAAGTCATTTTCTCAAGAGGAAGGTCTCCAAAGCATGTTGTCTTGGCTATGCTACTGAGCAGTAAAATGGCACTGCTGCCTAGGATAACCTGTAGGCTCGGCTATCCCATCCCTTGTACATGCTGCAGCTGCTGGGCTGCAGTCTTGGTAGTGATTGAAGAATGACTGTTAATTAATGGCTGAGAATTTTGCATGGTGTTTTGTGAATTAACCCAGTTGATTTGGTTGAAGGAGTAGTGTAACTGATTATACTGTACTTAGATTTGCCAGTACATTTAGCTCTACTAATATGCATAATGGTGCACAGATGTGCTCGCAGTTGATGGCACAGTTTGCAGAAGTTATTGCAAGTTGTGGGAGCAAAGAAATTTGCTTGATTTTGGTAAAGAAAAATTGTTTGATAGTGACTTGTTTGACATGCTGACTTGTTACCTCTACAATTGACAGTTTTGCAATTTTGACCTAAACTTTAGAGAAAAATGCAGGGTGGGAAAAAAATGTAGGCACCACCAGATTCAGCAGGGTCTGGGCTAAACCTTTTGCCAGATTACCAGATGACTTTTGGGCTTTTTTTTTTTCTCCACCCCTTCTGTACCTCCTCCCCCCAAAAACCACATTTCATGACTAAAAATAGAAGTAAATGCCACATGCATCAAATGGCTATACACAGAAGTTGGGAAAACTGAAATGGCAAAAAATTAGAAGTGCATTTCTGGAAATCTTGCTCCCAGATTTTTTTTATAGTTAATTATCTCTAGTTCCTATTTTCTAATTGGATTTGTGGGCTGCATCTAAATTAATGGAAAATACAATCTTTTGTTTATGATGGCATATTGTACTATTGGCTGACTCCACTAGTGAAGTAGGTTCTGTATTTGTATTGTTCCCTGAAAATTGTCTTCTACTTTATTTTGCAGGTATAACATTGTTAATAGTGTAGACGTATTGTGTATGGCCATTGACAGTGACGGGCCTTTTGAGGCTTTGCATTAAAATTTGCATGCAGAAAGAGGGGTTAAAAATTACTGTCCCAACACTGCAGTACTGTGCTCTTTTAATAGTAGACTTCGAGCTTTTCACTTTAACTGCTGAGTGAATGCTGATAGTGCACTCTTCATTTCTGGTGTACAGTGTGTAGACTTCCACAGGTTAATAAATGTTCAATGGTTCATGTTGTAAAGTGCTCATAACTTGCATATTTTACAGCTCCACGGAACGAGTCTTCAGTGATCATGACTGGTAAGGATGCTTGATGTACTATATGTGGTATTTGTTAACTGTACTTTACCTGGATGTTTGGATGCCAGATTGAAATAATCTTGTCTGCTTCATGTCAAGTGCATTCTCTGTCAAGTGTTGCTTTGGTTTTGTCTAAAAAAAAAAAAAAAAAAATGGAGATTGAATGACTAGCTGAATTAAGATTTTGCTGATTGATAAATTATATGGACAGATTATTTTTCAGTCAAAGAAAATAGTCACAATACTGTGGCTGGAACAATACACAAATAACCCGCACTTAGGAGACTAAAATTTGATAGTTCGGTCCTATTTTAAGCCTTAACAAGTTACCTGGCTTGCAGAGAAAAGTGCAATACAGCAAGTCCTCACTTAACATGATTGATAGGTTCTTGGAAACTGACTTTAAGCGAAATGACGTATAACAAAACCACACCTCGCTGTTTTGTTTCATGTTGCAATTTTGTGCGAGTGTGTGCTCGCGCGCCTAGTTGTGGTGCATCGCACCCGGGCACTCCACTCAGTCATCTGCCTGGCCCTCGCCTATGTATGGATCCTGCCTTCTAATCACTTCCCAGACTATTCCACTTCCTGACAGCTCTGTGACAGAAGAAATACTTCCTAACATCCCTGTGATTCATCTGGATCTTCAGCTTCCAACTGTGACCCCTTGTTGCTGTGTCCCATCTCTGGAACATCCTCTGTCTGTCCACCTTGTTAATTCCTCTCAGTATTTTATGTCATCATTTCTCTCCCCCCCTATCTCTCTCTCCTATCCTCCAGTGTCATCAGGTTGATTTCCCTTAACCTTAAGCTCTGGAACTAGTCTTGTTGCAAACCTTTGCACTTTCAATAATTTCCTTATGTGCTTGGCTAGGTGTGGGTTTCCGAACTGGTGCTGCATACTACAATATAGGCTGAACACACCAAGTGTATGAGAGAGACCCTCCTACCACCATGCAGTTCAAAAAAAAAAAAAAGGGCTCATCGAGCACTTTTGTTCTTTGTTTATTGTTTTGCATTTATATGATTGTTGTATATTTTGAATTTTTATTTAAAAATAATTTGTATTCATTTGATTTTTTCATTATCAATGTCATAATGAAACGTTATTCAAGGACTTGCTCTCCTGTACTGTAGTATGGGATGGATGAAAATGAACAAGTCTGTTGCAGTCTCCATATGGTGGTGGTTGGAATTGGATGATGGAGTTTAACCCTTTCAGGGTCCAGAGGCCAAATTTCAAAGTGCACACTAGGGTCCAAGAATTTAAAAAAAAAAATGTTGTTTTTTTCTTATGAAATGGTAGAGAATCTTTTTCTGAAGGTAATAAAACAAAAAGTACGAAATTTGATGGAAAATTGATGAAATTATGGTCTTGTGAATTTTTGTGTGTCAGCGATATTTACGATTTTGCCGACTTTGACTCCCATTTTAGGCCAATTACATTATTCCAGTCAACCAAATTCTTAGCTATTTCACTAGTATTACCTCTATTCTATTGATTGAGCACAAGAAATTGCCAAGTCAACTGTTTCAACTACAAAATACAGTGATAGGAAAATTGGTAATTTGGCTAATTTAACACTAAAAGTTCAAAATATTCCAGTTTCAAAATCGGGTCCAGAATAAACAATGTAGGTATTCCTGGCACTAAACTAACATTTCCTCTGTTCATTAGTTATGTTTTGAGGCTTTACAAGTGAATTCCATTTTTATTTTTTATTCACATAATGAGTTTTTATTCAAACCAAAAAATAGAAGATTTACTGTTATGCAATATTGTAATAATTGTATAAATACCATCACCACATTTGTGAATGTATATTAGACCCACCAGCTGGCGTGTATTAGATGTGCGAGGTCGTTTGTTTACTCTTGAACATCGGCAAAAATTTAACATTTCCTCTACTTTGAGCTAAGTTTCAAGCCATTTCCAATGCTAAAACCAATGAAAATCATCTCTATTTCTGTAATATGTCTTCCATTCTATCAATTGAGACCAAGAAATTGCAAATACAACTATAAAAAACATACGAAAAAACACTGCAAAGTCGGTTTTAATCGAAAATCACGGTCTTGTTTTTTTCTCTCATTATACACTGTGTGCTGCAGGATTTGTTTTATGTGGTGCACACATACCACATAGATGTATTTACTCATATCTAGGCCCAAATTTACCACTCACAGCTTACCAGAGTGAACTGAGCTCATGGCGTAGATCTACGGTTTGGACGCTGAACGTAAAGCCGTAGATCTACGGCACGGACTCTGAAAGGGTTAAATGCACATTTAAAGTGTTGTACTGACATGCTGGTCATTCCTTGCAGTTCATGGTACCCAGCTGAGTGCCCACTGTGCAACAAAATCAATGCTCTTATTGTAAGCAATAGATGAGCACCCTGGTGATGACCTTGGCTATTTTTTATGAGTGATTTTCTGCGGGCTTTAATGATAAAGGTCTGTACTGATGGGTCAGACCAAGGGTGGTATTGGCTTTTTGATAATTGCCACCGAGGACTCTTAATGTGCATTTATGAGTTCTGCATGCACTGCTGAGCTCCACAAAACTTGTTGCTCTGTTTCTGCTGAGTTACTGTATTAGTATTTTCCTGCTGAGTTATTTAGTAGGACCTTAGCTCACTGTCACCTTTAGATTCCCAATGTGTTGCTGTTACAAACATGCTGTATAGCAAACTTCTGCCTTAGTGACTTTGAGCCACATGCATGGGTTTGCCCTTGGAAAGTGGCAGGCCCTGTTGACCCCCACAGATAAGTTAAAAAGGGTTTGACAGGATGTGGATGTTTGGCTCTTCACCAACAGAATTGAGATGAACGTGTGGGTACAGCTAACTATGTAACACGCATTTTTGCCTTATTTCTTTCATTGTGATTTTTATAATTACTAGGGTGCCTGTAGTGATCTCTAAAATTTGTCTTTAGGCATTAGCAACTACAGTCTTTTAAACTGATGGTGTTATTTTTAACTTGGTGTGATAGTACTTTTTTTATTTATGCTAATAATTTTTTTTTTATTTTCTTGTATGTTTTATTTTATTGCAAAGTGCTGAATGATTGACACGATCAGTGCTCTTCAAATTTCAGAACCAACCTTAGGTTTTATATTTAAGCTTTGGGTGTATAAGTAAGACCAGTAAAACATGTTCCATTGCTTGTTATATGTTCCAGCAATGCAGAGCTGTGAAATATTTTGTGTTTAATCTCTCGCTTTCTTTCAGAAGCGCCTTCCACAGAGGCTCGGGACTCCACGACACCTGGTAGTGCTTCCCAGGCTGGCTTGTATCTTCCATCTCTCTTATTTAGTGCCCTTGTGCTAATCAAGTTTGCTCACTGAGAATTTCCATCCTTGAGTATCATCGAAAGGCCTTATATATGTTATCAAAAATAAGAACTTGATTGGTAGCTCGAAATCAGAGTTTTGAAAATTGCCTTTGAAAGTTTTGTTTTAACAAAATTGCACGATTACGAAGAACTAATTCTGAAGATTTTACATTGCACGATTCTATGGTTGGGAGGTGTAATGCCAACAGTTGTGTGAACTTGAAAGATACCTACTTAGTGAAATGTCCAAATAAGTAAAGGCTTGATCTGTAAACTTTGTCCACATTTTTTTTTTTTAGTTGCCTGTTAATGAGACTGCTGAGTACAGCTGTTGTTGTGAGGAGTATGTGAAGCATTACAAATTGGATGACATTTTTTAAAAGACCATGTGGTCAAACTTGTTAATATACATAAAAATAAAGGCAGATTGAAAGTACAGTACCTTGTCTTGGCTTATTCAGTTCACTGGATTTCTTTATTCATATATTGGATGAAAATACAAACCAAGAAATTAATGTATTTTTTTATGATTGAGGAACTATACCTTTGAGTTTGCTAATTGTGAATGAATGTTGGAATTTTTAACTTTTTCAGTATTTAAGACTGGCAGACATTTTGCAAATCGTACAAGTACCTTCATATATCTAGTGGCAAAACAAATCTCATCTGATTTACTGTTGTAAGAAGCTGTCATATCAGATTCCTAAATCCTATTTTAAATTGGTACATATTTGGAAATTTATTGGTAAGGTTGGGTCAGAGTACAGATGTGTTAAGCCATCCATTTCCAATAGGGAGAAAACTATTAGATTAAAATTAAATCTTTCCCTTCCCCCATTAATCCCAATAGAATGAAAATATCCTTGTTTGTACTTTTATAGTGCTGCCTGTATGCCAAGGTCTTTGAAAGTAACTGAATTCTGCACATATTTAAATTATGAATGAAAGACTTTCTCCATATTGCATATAGTCAATAGTTTATCAGCCTGCTTTAACCTATGATTTTGTTTTATTTACTGGATAGGTTTATAATTTATTGTACATGGATGTTAATAGCTATTCAGAGCTTCATGAAGTGTGTGTGTAGTGCAAAGTATAATGTGCCTCCTGAAGCTAAACATTCCCTATTTAATATTTGTAAAAGTTTTCATTGTCTGTGCAGTATAATCCACTAGGATAGTTACCCTAGAACTCTTGAGTTATACATGTATTGTCTCATCATGGTATATTAATAAAATTGATCCTGTAAATTTTTTTTCTGTCCTAGCATTTGAAATTGTAACCTCATCCAAGGCAGATGTTACTTTGACACATGTAGGCCCTACATTATTATAGCTTCAACAAGGTCTAGATGCTGGTGAGGGCTCTTGATCCAAAGAGTTTAACCTTCCCTTCTATAAACTGAGCGAGAGTGCCTCCGCTATTAGTTTAGCACTCGCCCTGACTAAAATATGAATGTTTAGTGCAGTATACTGTAGAGGGGTATACCTTCATGCTTGTGACATGTTGAGTCCATACTTTGTCAATTTCACATTATTATTATTATTATCAAAAAGAAGCGCTAAGCCACAAGGACTACAGCGCTGCAGGGCAGGAAGGAAGCGAGGGCATCAGGTGGCAAAAGGGAGATGGATGAGTAATAGGTTACGGATAACAGCGGGGCAGTGGATGGTGAAAGGGTAAAGGGCAGCAAGAGACTGAACTAGAAAGGGCTGAGGAGAGTGCGAAAAGTATCATCAGAGTTTGTGGAGTAAATCAGTCGTTGTCAAGAAGTCAATGAGAGAGTCGGGATTAAAGGAGGGTCCATCAGCAAAAAGGGAAGGTAAAGAGTAGTAGAACGAAGACGTTGGAGTAAATTTTGCGTGCCGTTGATAGAGAGGGGCCCAAAGTG
>NW_026464656.1:0-12068 GCF_026875155.1 Cherax quadricarinatus
CGCAACTCTTGGGATCTTTTTTGAGGAAACGTTTCCCACACTGGCTTCATCAGTCCATAAAAAGGGAAAAATCTTGAAAACAGGAGAATGATTCTCCTTTGTATGACTTTGGAGCACATGCAACATTGGGTATCTTTTATTTCGAAACGTGTCGCCTACACAGAAACTTCTTCAGTCTAGTGCAGAAAAGTTAAAAACAAAAACTTAAAAACGTTTAAAAATCAGTCCACACCCTAAAGTTTTGGGGGGGGCTCCCTCACCCGGGAAAAGGGCATGTTCCGTTCAAAACAATTTGGACTGATTACATCGCTTAAAGCTTTTCTCTTCTATCAACTTTCTGTACCGACTGAAGAACCACTTGGGCGAAAGTTTCGAAATAAAGATACCAACTGTTGCTGGGGCTTACGGCAGTGGGGGAAGTGGCGTGCATTTAAAGACAAATAAAATTTTCAAAATTTGGGACAAGGGACAATAACCATCCACATTAAACTAAATAATGTAGATCTTAAATTACTTTGCGAAAAAGATTTAGGAGTTCTGGTAGCAGTAATCAAAAACCAAGAAAACATGCATAATTTTTTCGCAATAAAGAAAATAAAAATCCTTGGCTTCATATCAAAAACATAAATAATAGGAGTCCTCATTTTTGTTCTTCAACTCTATACACCCTTTGGGTTAGGCCTCATTTAGATTATCTGACAGTTCGGGTCACCTTATTACGAATGGAATAAATTTTTCTGGAAAATTAAAAAGGAGGATACAAAGTTGACCCAGTATCAGAAACCTTCCCCCGAGGGAAAACAAGGGCCCTGAATCGCCTCCTAGAAAGACGTAGAATTTGGGGGAAAATTTTAGGTGTAAAAGGAAAACAGGAATAAATAAAGGGGGGTAAAAGTGCTAAAAATCAGCCTAGACAGACTCGCAGCAATGGTTTTAATTTGGGAAAAAACGATCGGAAGGGTTAGGAAAAACTGGTTTGGATAGAGTTTGGAAGTGGAAAAAACTCCCAAGAAAACCTTAAGGGCCAGAACTTTTGGGGAGCTTTAAAAATAGTTGGATAAATACATGGGGGGGTGGGTGGGTGAGTTAGACCTGAACTTGGCCCAGGTCGGTTTCCCTTTCCTCCCAATCATGTGACCTACCTGACTAGGTTGGTCTTGGCTAAGGCCGGGAGGAGACTTGGAACCCGCCCGCATGGGCCAAGGGCCTTTTTGCATGTTCCTCGTTTTTTATTTTCTTTTTCTTTTTGTAAAAACCTTCGGGAATTTTTTCCCCTTTTGTATGGAGAGAAGCCACTGTTGGCGAAACGTTTCCTCAATAAAGATACCCCAAGAGCTGCCCATTTCCAAAATTTTTCAACAGTCGGTTCCTGAAACCCTTCATCACAAATGAACCCGCTACGCCCTAGCGTACATTCTACAAGATGATGGACGAACCATGACTCCCCCCTGAGGGGCTGACACCCATATTACTCCCCCTTTTCGCCTTCCTCTTTTTTAGGGGCGATAACCCACTGTGTGCGAAAAAGTTTTCCCGAATAAAAATTCCCCCTAGCTGCATAATTCTCAAATAACTATGGCACTTACTGAAAAGAGAAAAAGTGCCGATTTTAAATAATTTTTCTCTCTTTTTTACACGGGAAGAACTAATAAAATTCCGGAAATTTTTTTTATAGGGGCTTATTTCTTGGGAAGCAATAGTAAGGTCTTTTTGTAAGGACCTCCTTGCCATAGGCCTTCTGCAGTTTCCTCTAATTTTATTTTTTATTGTTAGGCTAGGTTTTTGGGGACTTGCGAAGTAGAGCCATGGGCCCTCTCAGTTTTTCCCCTTTTTTGTGATTAAAGAATATTCTCAGGAACTTCAAGAATAGATGAAAAAATCCCGGGAAGGGGGGATGGGGAAAAAGACACTTATGTACATTCGGACATTTTTTAAAGGGAAAACGTTTCGCCACGAGTGGCTTCTTTCAGTCCTAATACAGAGAAAATAAAAAACACAATTAAAATTTGAACCTTGGGGCAGCAAGGGAACTTTATTCAGAAACGTTCGCTGAACACTTAGCGCATAGGGAATCTTATTCAAAAACTTTTTTCCTGAAAAAAATTCTCATATGCGCATAAGTGTCTCAACTCAATTTTGGGGTTTTTTTGAAACCTTTCGTCACAAACACACAAATAAGTGGGGGGAGCGGGTGGGGTGAAGCGGGGGGTAGAGGGGGTAATAGTATAGAATAAGGGAAAAAAGGGGAGGTTTAGAGAGGGGACCTGCGGCATCAAGAACACCAGTTCCCAGATGGGATATCCTCTTCTTAGTAATTTTGAAATACTGTAACTACCGGATTTTGTTTTTATAGTGTTACTGACAGAAATTATGCACTTCAATGCTTTTTTTCCGCTTAAGTCGTCTTTTTTAAATAACTATTTACTTCATTGAATTTCATGGGGTTCCCAACACGTCCTATGGGAACACATGCTTTTTTTGCGGTTTCTTTTCCAAGCATTTTTGTGTTCTGCTATTTAATTCCAGAGTTCTGGCTTTTCCCCTACATATACTTTGTCCACCCCCCACAGGTATGGGTTAGATTCCGCACTTGTCCAAAAAATGCTTGGTTTTTTTGTATCATTCCAAAATAGTATTGAAGAGGGAGATATTTTAGCCTTTTCTGTAAAAATTTTTTTGAAACATTATGGCAAGTGCCCGTAAAAGATGTAATTTGGGGCTTTTCTTCAACTTGATATGTTGGGCTTGCGAGATACTGTTCACTTTTCCGCATCACTAAAATGAAGGGGAAAGGAGTGAACAAAAAGAGTTGGTGAGTATGTACATCTTCTTCGAGGAACTCGGACGGAAAATTCTGTGGGCCTCAAAAAAAAGCCAAAAACTACCCCTCTTTTAGTTCTTGTGTCAGGGGGAAGAAAAATTAGAAGATCTTTCTTGTAGGTGGGGTTTCCCGGGAACCCTTTAAAGAAATTTTGCTTCCCCCCGGGCAAAGAACGTCGGAAAAGGTAACGGGTTTCCTTCCCCCTCTAAGAAAATTTTAATATGGGTTTCCAATTTTTTGGTGTTTGAGGATCCCGTACGTCAATTTTTTTGGGGGTACAATGACCAAAATATCACTACGACCGCATCCAAGTAACAACGGGGGATTTATTGGGGATCTTTCTTGATTCCAGGTCCTCCAAAAAAAAATTGGCAAGAACCACTAAGGGGGTCCCGGGGCTATCCGAAGGTTTTTTACTTTTTTTTCCTCGAACCTAAAACAGTTAAAATAAACAAAAAATTGAAAAGGCTCAAAAAACTTGGCGGGTACAGGAAACTCGTATCATTTTTTAATCACCCTCAAGAAATAAGGGCTTGACAACGGGGGACATTGGGAAAAAAGGCTCACGTAAAAAATTTGCAAGCTCTTATCCTCTTCGAGACCCCCTGAACGTTAAGGGGGTCCCCAATGCTTAGATACCGACGATTGACCCAGGCTTGAAAAAATTTTTTCGCCAAAACTTTGCAGACTGTGAGGGGCCGCCGATACCAATGTGGGGCCCTCAACACTTTTTGGGGGTTTTTGGGAAAACCAAAATCAGCTGATTTGGGGTTTGGTGGAGAGGCGCAAAGCTTTTTACCTTTTTCTGTTTCTGATATACTGCGGGCTTACGAAAAAAATCTGTTTTTTTTCCTCCATGCATTTGGGGGAGGGAAAAACTTTGGGGGGTCGTTAAATAAATTTTGCATCTTCTAACTATCTGTACTGTTGAGATGACCACTCCCCCCCTTTTGTCCCCTTGGGGATGAGAAACATTATTGGAAGAAGTGTTTGATGCCTGAGTAGCGACGAGGAATGACGGACGACTATTTTCAAAACTGCAGCTGCAAAACCCTTTTGATGAAACCTTTGTTAAACCAGAGTCACCACCCCCAAACCCTACCCAAAACACGGCCTCAAAAAATTTCCCTCTCTCTTCAACACGCAAATGAAAGTTTTGGTAAGCAAAACATCATCAAAAACCTTTCTTTTTTTGTTCTCAGTGAACAAATCCAAACCACTTAGTCCAAGTTTGCTACTGGCTAGGGAACCCAAAATGCGAGTTAGACACAGTGACAAAAACCATTTCTTCGGGGACTCTGAGTTTAAAAAAGGGGTTTTCATACAAGGACTTTTGCACTGCATTTCTGAACCTAGCGTCCATCTTCCTCGTCGCTACATCCAGGCACTCAAACATTTAGCTTCCAAAAGAATTCTCATCACCACAGGGACAAAAGGAGGTTGGGTATCCCAACAGTACGACTACTTTATAAACAAGATTTTTGAACACCCCAACACTACGTTTCCATCCCCGAACATCATGGAGGGAAAAAAACAGATTCTTTTCCAGTAAACCCGCATATACTCAGGAAATCAGAAGAAGGGAAAAAGCTCTTGCCCTCATCCCCCAACCCCAATCGCTAAATTTATGGTTTACCAAAGACCCACAAAACCCAAAAGTGCCTATGAACCCATTAAATCTGGATCGGCAGCCCCCCTCACAGCACAGATTTTGGCGAAATATTTGTCAAAGCTCCGGTACAATCATCAGGCTCACTAAAGCATTCGGTGCCTCCTTTAAACCGAAACAGGATTCGACATGAGTGATAAAAGCTTCAAGTTTTGACGTGACTGCCTTTTTCCCCCAAAGTCCCCCGTTGATCAAGCCCTTTTATCTTCTTCCAGGGGGATTTAAAAAGATACGAGTTACCGTACCCCCCAAGATTTTTGTGAGCCTTGCGAACTTTTTTGTTATTATAAACTGTTTTAGGTCGAGGACAAGAAGTACAAACAAACCTTCGGGCTAGCCATGGGGCCCCCCCCTTTTGCGTTCTTGCCAATTTATATATGAGGCCGGAATCAAGAAAGATCCTCAAAACACCCTCGTTTAGTTATTGGGTCGGGACGAAATGATATTTTGGTCATTGTACCCAAAAAAACTTGACGACAGGCACCTCAAAACCCTCAACAATCTGGGAACCTCTATTAAATTTTTCTCTAAGGGGGAAAGGACAACCATACCTTTTCCACGCCTCTTACCACGGGGGAAAACAACTTTCTTTTAAATCACCGGAAGCCACCTACAAAATGACTTTTACTTTTTTTCTCTCACCATGACACAAAAACTAAAGAGGGGGGTTATTGGGTTCTTTCTAGAGCCTACGAAACCTCCCAGTTCCTCGAAGAAGAAAGTCAACTCACCAACTCTTTTTGTTCACTACCCCCCACACTTTAACGGGGCAGAAAAGTCAAAACTATCCTCAGCAAGACCAACACCACAAATTGAAGAAAAGCCTCCAAGTCATCGTTTTTCCGGTCCAACGTTGCCCCCAATGTTTCAAAAGTTTGACAGAAAACTGGCTAAAATATCTACACCTTCAACTACATTTAGAACCTGATCAAAAAACCCCAAACATGAACTGGCACAAGGCAGGGAAACTACACTATACCTGGGGGGTGGACAAAGAATTTAACATAAGAACAAAAAACGAAGGGAAAACGCAAAGGCCTACGGCCCGCAGGCAGGGCCAAGTCTCCTACCGGCTTAAACCAAAGCACCCAACCTGCGGTCGGTCACATTTACTTAAGGGAGAACACGGCAACCGACCTGTTTTGCACAACTTTTGGGCAAACCACACCCACCCACATCTACTCATTTTTTATCCAACCTATTTTTAAAGACACAACGTTTTTGGCCTCTATAACGGGACTTTGGGGGTTTTTCCACTCATCCCAACTCATTACCCAAAACCCGTAATTTTCCCAACCTTCCTGTCTGAAATTTTTTCCCAACTTAAAACCAGCTGCGAGTCCCCCAGCTAGATATTTTCAGCACACTATTTACATCCCCTTTATTTATTCCTGTCTTCCATATCCCTAATATATCCCCCCTAATTCTACTCTTTTTAGAAGTGCAGTTTTAGGGCCCTTAGTCATCCTCATGGGGAAAGGGTTTTTGAACAAACACTTTTTCATCCTCCTTTGTACATTTTCCAAGAATTTTTACCTTCGTAATACGTACCAAAACTGTCCATAATCTAAATGAGGCCCAACCAAGATGTATAGATTGAAGAACAACCCGGGGCTCCCATTATTTATCTTCTTATATGAAGCCAAAGGGTTCTATTAGCTTTATTGCAAAAACTTAGCACTTTGTCTTGTTTCGATTACTGCTAACCGCCCTAAATCTTTTTTTGCAACCGAATATTAAGATTTAAATTATTTAGTTATATGTGGCTGGTTATTGCCCTGTCCACATTTAGAAAATTGCATTTTCAATTTAAATGCTCTGCCACTTCTCCGACCCTGCATCAGTCATTCAAAACTTCCTGGGTCTCGAAGCCTCGTCAGAAAGAATTCACGGCCATTTTGGTGTCTTTGGGAAAATTTTCCGAGTCGCTCTTTATCCCCACTATGCTTTATGTAATTGTAACAGCAGGGGCCCAAAACGCCCCTGTGGAACACCGCTCGTGACACTTCCCCACTCGATTTCCCCCATTTTTTGCAAAATCCGCTGCCTATTTTTCAACCAGCCCTATCCAGAAAAAATTTCTCCTCCATTCCCCTGTCTTTAATTTTCCTCAAAAGTCCCATGGGGCCCTGTCAAAAACCTTATGAATCCAAAACAATCATATTTTTCCAGATCTACCCCTCAAATACCTTAGTGAAAAAAGTTTAAAAAATCGTAAGGGGGAACGCCCCTTTGAAAACCAGCTGAGATTCGTTATTTAATTTTTGCTTTCAAGGGGGCTACGAACTGCCCGGCATTATTATTTCCCTAAATTTTCCCCCCTATGAGGTTTGGGTTATTGTCAAGTTTGAACTAAGGGGCCGTTTACCTGTTTTGAAAATAGGTTTTCACATTTGCCATTTTTCCCCTTATCGGCACCATGCCTTTTTTTAGTGATATTTAAAAATACCAAAGGTGGCTAAGCCCTTTACATTCCTTTTGAACCCCTTTCATACAGTTCATCAGGCCTGGGATTTTAGGGTTTTAAAATTTTTCTATTGCCTAAGGGAAATTTACTTTTGGACCCTAATAGGCACATTTTTTTCTCCTGTTCTACAAATTTATCATTACGGAATATCGCTGGTTTTCCTCCTGTGTAAAAACAGAGGAAGTATGTGTTTTAAAAATTCTACCCATTCCTTATAACTGTCGTGAGCTGACCCGAAGGAACTTTGAAGTGGGCCTATCTGTCCCCTGATCTTACTTCTGTATACCTGAAAGAAATCCTGTTGGGTTAGTCTTCGATCTCTTGCAACTTTAACCTCATTAATCCTTAGTTGGCTTTTCTTAATTCCCTTTTTTATTTCTCTCTTAACTGAATATTCATTATCTTAATTGCCCCTCTCCTCTTTTGATTTGCCTATATATGCATCTCATTTTATTTGACCAAATCAGATATTTAATCTATTGTTCACCATTTTGATCATGTTTTTGTTTGATCGAGTTCCTATTGGAAACTAATTTGACTGAGCAGCTAGAACGAAGAAAATTGAGACACTGTAGCAGCTATGGGAATCTTAATTCAGGAAACGTTTCGGCCACACAGGAGGCTCATCAGTCCATAAACAATACAAAAGAGAAGGCGTAAGGAGAGGAGGAGAATGAGGTAAATCATCCCTCCAACCTGGAGTCGATGGGTTTCAGTCCATCAATCTTGTAAATGTACAGCATAGGGCCGTATGACTGGCGTATATACTGTATTGAGTGTGACGTGCAGCAGATGAGCGGGGTCATAGTGGTACCATCCACTAGTCGAAGTGAGTCTTCGTCCAAAGGATGAACAAGTGGTTGAAGAATTCTTTGTAACAAGACCCCAGATGCTGCTGTGTCTGACTGTTGTGATGATTGGTTTGTCAGACACAGCAGCATCATGGGTCTTGTTACAAAGAAATTCCTTCAACACTTGTTCAACTTTGGACGAAACCTACGTCGACTAGGGATGGGACCTCTATGACCCTGCCTCCAGCTGCTTCACGTCACCTCACTACGTATAAGCCACGTCGATCGCCTATGCTGTACATTCTACAAGATGGATGGACTGAACACATCGACTCCATTGGAGGGACTGATTAACCTCATTCTCCTCCTCTCCCTTACGCTTCATCTATGTATTGGACTATAAGCCACTGTGTGGCGAAACGTTTCCTGAATAAAGAGGCCCATATGCTGCTAAGTGTCCTCAATCTTCAACTTGTCGGTTTTTCAGAACATTCATCACAGCTAGAACTAATGCCTGGAAGCATACATATCGGCAACCATCACCACCTACCTGACCCGTAGTCAGTCATTCCAGTTCGCCACCTAAGTAATTTGTCAGTCCTATAAATTCACCAAGCGAAAGTCAGGGCGGAGACTGATTTGCCATTATTAGGGGAATTCCATGATATGTTAAAACTGGAGTGAGTTTGTGATCACTCTCCCAAGTTCATCATTAACCTCAAGATTATTAATTATGTTTCCCTACTGGCAAAACCAAGTCAAGAGGAGGTTATTTCCCCTAGTTTGGATCTGTCCAAACGTTTTAAAAAACAATCCTGTATCGTATCAAGAAAGTCACCCGACTCTAAATTTCCTGTCAAATTGCTCCAGTCATACTGTCTGTAGGGAAACAGCCAGAACTCTGGACATTAGAATAGAAGAACACAAAAATGCTTGCAGAAATGATGACCTAAAAACGCATGTGTTCAACATAGAGACACTGTTGAACACCTCATGAAATTCAATGAAGCTAAACTAGGTATTAAAGAAGACGACTTAAGACGGAGAAAGTAATCATTGAAGCTGCACTAATTTCTGTCAGTAACACTATAAAGCAAATCCGGTAGTTACAGTATTTCAAAATTACTACAAGAGGATATACCCATCCTGGAACGGTTTACTGAATGCCCAGCAGGTCCCTCTCTAACCACACCTCCTTGTTCCATACTACCTACTACAACTATTACCACCTTAACCACGCTTCACCTCACCTGACTCCCACCACTATAGATATGTTGTGTTTTTCTTAGTTTCTCTGTATTAGGACGGAAGAAGCCACGCGTGCGAAACGTCCTTTAATAAATGTCCGACCTGTACATAAGTGTCCTTTTTCCACATCTTGTCGGTATCACCATACCATTTCCTCAAGATGGGATGGATTGATGGGACCTGGGCAACATGAGGTTGTGTTTAAAAGACAACTAAGCATGAGTTGGTGAAGATATCAAAACTTATTTCCTTAAGAATTTTTTTGTGAGAGGGGTTGTCTCCAGAAGACCTCCCGGCTATGGGCCTTTAGGCCCTAATCAAGGCGTCGCTATTCTTACGGCCTTACTACTACAACCATAATTGTTACACTACGACTACTACTACACTCCCTTCTACTTCTTGTACACCCTGAGAGTGGCACTACATTAAGTCGTGAATGGTACTTTTATATCATCAAGTCAACAAGGCTGTGAACATCAACGCCTTACTCCTCATCATCGTCCTTAGCCCTAGCAATAACAAGGCAATCTGTGTTGTCCTGCTCTCGTGTTGATCTTTCAGCATCTGCTGCAGGATCTTTTTCAAAAAGTTACAAAGTGTGATGTTTACCTTTTTCCCAGTGCCTAGTTCCTCCCCAACAACTGTACAACTCCAGATATTCATACTCGTAAAAGAAGCGCTAGAGCACCAGTAATACATCTATCACAGTGCCCTTAACTAGCACAGTCCCTGTATACACTTCAGCCTCGTCCTATAAATCTGAAATCAGCTAATTGGCAGGTACATAATTATAATTGAATTATCATTCAGCCATCGTTGAATATACTATTATATTTATATTCCAGACCCAGCAAATCTGAATTAATATTAACTACTTACATTTTATACAGGTGACAAGACGTACGTGATAACGACCACCTGTGGCTAGTCCAGTGTCTCGCATTCTGACACCACCCTCTTCTCTCACCACAACGTCTTGTGAACTTTGCTACCGTTAGCAACACCAACCCACTAGACCTGTCTTCAATACTGTTGAAGCAAAACACTTTGCATCTACAACAACAATTATGAAACGCTTTTAATCTGATGCCATTCACACTGTTTTTAAAACCCAAACATCTACGGTGACGGGGACACAGGAACTTACGGTGGATATGTTCTTGACTGTGGAAGATACCATTCCAGTTACAAGCCACTTTATCATGTTCCTTAGTGATAGCACCGTACCAGCACTCGCGACCAGATGATCACTCAAACAGTCTGTCCTCTACATAAATAAGTGTGAGTCTTAAGGCCAAATGTAAAAGTTATATTATTTATAAATAAATAAAATGATAGATTTTAGTTTTTTGTTTTTAAACCCCATGGTCCTTTGATCGTTTTTCTTGTTAGTATGTGTTTTCATTGTTTTCCTGGACTAGAGAACACATTTTCGGGGATATTTTTTCCCCACGCGATTTTTTAAAAACCCCCACTACTACAAAGACTACTAACATCGGGTTTTCCCCAGTTTTACGGGGTAATTATCAACACTATTCCTAAGCATCATCCCTTTTTGTGATCTAGAATTTCGCTAACTTTGCCTGTTTCCTCACCCCGGGATCACTACTCCATCTGGGCTCTGTGCCTGGGATTTCGTTTTATTTTTTATTAACACTTTTGTTTTTTTTTTATTAAACAGGCAGATTCCCCAAAGGCAGGGGTCCCCCAAAAAGAAAAATTTTCACCATTCACTCCAACTTGTCAGGGGTTGCTCTTCACTACAGTTTTAACTTTGCAACATTAACACCCTCCTTCATGTGCGTGCAACACTTTTCTTACCTCTCCGACTCGATCCGGGTCTTGGGTTTCCCGAACCCCTTCTAAATTTACTTTTGCTAATACTCCAAAGCCCCAATTATTAAAAACCATTTGTCTTCATTTACTCCCATCAAAAAAACCCCAACGCTGCTTGCGGGGAAATCCAAGCCTTCTCACACAAAACCCCCTTTAAACCCCCCCCTCCAACCTTTCCCAGGCCGATCCCCACCCTGCCTTCCTCCCTCTACATGCTGAACCCCCTAAACAACCCCTTTTTCCCCCTCCCACATCCCTTTTCAAATTACGAACTAAGCTTAATATTACACCACACATTGCCCTGACTTTACATTCACGCAACATTCATCACCCCTTTCTCACCCATGTAAGTGTTGGTTTTTTGTGAAGGTTCAGGAACCAATGTTGATAAATTAGACAATTGCAACTCTTGATACAAGAGTTGCAATGTGTCTAATTTTTCATAAGTGTTTGGTATAACAAAACCAAGGTTGGTATAAATAACCAAATGTTGGTTTTAAATAAACCCAAATGTTGGTATAGCTATCCCAAATGTTTGGATAACTATCCAAGTTTGGTAAGTTTACCAAGTGTTGGTTAACTATACCAAGGTTGGTATAACTAAAACCAAGGTTGGTATAGCTATACCAAGGTTGGTATAACTAAACCAGGTTGGGATAACAAACCAAGTGTTGGGAAACTTACCAAGGTTGGAAAACTATACCAAAGTTTTTTATAACTATACCAAGTGTTGGGTTAACTATACCGTTTTTAACATACCAATGTTGGATAAAATTTAAACCCAAAGGGTTTGGGAAACTATACAAGTTTGGTATAACATACCAAGGTTGGTAAACAAAAAAAGTTTGGTATAACATACAATGTTGGGATAGCAAAACCCAATTTGGTATAGCTATACCAAGTGTTGGGAAACTTTTCCCAAGTGTTTTTAAACTAACCAAATGTTGGTATAAAATAAACCCAAGTGTTTAAGCTATACCAAGGTTGGTGCTATACCAAGTGTTGGAATACTAAACCAAGTGTTGGTATAGCTATATCAAGTGTTGGGATAACTATACCCAATGGGGGTAAATAACAAAGTGTTGGGATAAAACCAAGTTTGGTATAAATATACCCAAGTTTGGGATAAATATACCCAATGTTGGTTAAAATATACCAATTTTGGTTTAAAATAACCCGGTTTTTAGAAAAAATATACCAAAATTTGATAACTATACCAATGTTGGAAATAACCCT
>NW_026464657.1:0-14435 GCF_026875155.1 Cherax quadricarinatus
TAGAACCTCAAGCCTCCCAGTTTGAGGTTTTTTATCTGTTATGCGTGCCTGAAATTTCTCTGTATTTTTTCGGGGGCGGCAATTTCACCTCCCTTAAAAGGGTTTCTGTTAGAGTGCAGCAATACCAGCTAGATAGAACAAGTGACCTGAAGAGTGTCATCAGGGCTTGGCCTCCCTAGTTTTAAAGGGTTCTCATTATCCATCCTGCCCATTTTTCTAGCAGATGCGATTGATTACAATGTTATGGTCCTTGAAGGTGAGATCCTCCGACATAATCACTCCCAGGTCTTTGACTTTGGGTTTGTTTCGCTCTATTTTGTGGCCAGAATTTTTGAAACTCTGATGAAGTTTTAATTTCCTCATGTTTACCATATCTGAGTTTTTTGAAATTTTCATCGTTGAACTTCATATTGTTTTCCCGCAGCCCAAACTGAAAGATTTGGTTGATGTCCGCCTGGAGCCTTGCAGTGTCTGCAATGGAAGACACTGTCATGCAGTTTCGGGTGTCATCTGCAAAGGAAGCCCACGGTGCTGTGGCTGACATCCTTGTCTATGTGGGATATGAGGATGAGGAACAAGATGGGAGCGAGTACTGTGCTTGTGGAACAGAGCTTTTCACCGTAGCTGCCTCGACTTTACTCTGTTGATGATACTCTCTGTGTTCTGTTAGTGAGGAAATTATAGATCCATCGACCGACTTTTCCTGTTTTTTCCTTTAGCACGCATTTGTGCACTATTACGCCATGGTCACACTTGTCGAAGGCTTTGCAAAGTCTGTATATATTACATCTGCATTTTTTTTGTCTTCTAGTGCATTTAGGCCCCTTGTCGTAGTGATCCAATATTTGGGAGACAGACAGGAGCGACCTGTTTCTAAACCCATGTTGCCCTGGGTTGTGTAACTGAGGGGTTTTTTCTAGATGGGTGGTGATCTTGCTTCTTAGGACCCTTTCAAAGATTTTTATGATATGGGATGTTAGTGCTATTGGTCGGTATTCTTTGCTATTGCTTTACCTGCCCCCTTTGTGGAGTGGGGCTATGTCTGTTTGTTTTTAGTAACTGAGGGACGACCCCCCCTGTCCATGGCTCCCTCTCCATAGGATGGAAAAGGCTCGTGATAGGGGCTTTTGCAGTTCTTGATGAAACACAGAGTTCCATGGTCTGGCCCTGGGGGAGAGTGCATGGGCATGTCATTTATCGCCCTGTTCGAATTCATTTTTGGGGTCAGGATAACATCGGATAGGCTTGTGTTAATCAAATTTTGTGGCCTCTAATAAAAAATTCATTTTGGGATCTTCGACTCTCAGTCTGGTTAGCGGCTTGCTAAAACTGAGTCATATTGGGACTTGAGTAGCTCACTCATTTCCTTGCTGTCATCTGTGTAGGAACCCATCTTGTTTAAGTAGGGGCCCAATACTGGACGTTGTTCTCGATTTTGATTTTGGCATAGAGAAGAAATATCTTTGGGTTTTCTTTCGATTTCATTTATGGCTTTTAGTTCTTCCGCGATTCCTGATCCTAAAGGATTCTTTTAGCTTAAGTTCGATTGCTTGCTATTTCTCTGACCAGTGTCTCCCTACGCATTTCAGATATATGACCTCTTTTAGCCGCTCTGTTTTCTTTTCCCTCGCCTGTTAAAGGGGGCCCTGTCCCCTTTCTATTTTACATCTCCTCCTTTTTCTTAGAGGAATCAGCCTTGTGCATACATCGAGTGCCACCGAGTTAATCTGTTCTAGCATAAGTTGGGGTCCCGTGTTGCTTAGTGTATCTTCCCAGCTTATATCGGTTAGGACTTGGTTTACTTGGTCCCACTTTATGTTTTTGTTATTGAAGTTGAATTTGGTGAATGCTCCCTCGTGACTAGTTCATTTTGTCGGTCTGGGGCTCCACGCATACATGTCTGAACCTCAATTTTGTTGTGATCTGAGTATATTGTTTTTGATATGGTGACATTTCTTATCAGATCATCATTGTTAGTGAAGATGAGGTCTAGTGTATTCTCCAGTCTAGTAGGCTCTATTATTGCTGGTTTTAAATTGAATTTTGTGCAGAGATTTAAAAGCTCGTGCGAGTGTGAGTTTTCATCAAGCTGCCTCCTGGTGTTATTACTGCAACAATATTATTTGCTATATTCCTCCATTTTAGGTGCCTTAAGTTGAAATCCCCCAGGAGCAAGATGTTGGGTGCAGGAGCTGGAAGATTTTCCAGACAGTGGTCAATTTTTAACAGCTGTTCCTGGAATTGCGGGATGTTGCATCCGGAGGCTTGTAGACTACCACAATGACTAGGTTTTGGTTCTCGACCTTTACTGCTAAAACTTCCACTACATCATTTGAGGCATTAAGCAGTTCTGTGCAAACAAGTGACTCTGCAATGTACAGGCCAACCCCCCCCCTTTTGCCTGTTCACTCTGTCACATCTGTATAGGTTGTAACCTGGGATCCATATTTTGTTGTCCAAGTGATCCTTTATGTGGGTCTCAGTGAAAGCCGTGAACATTGCCTTTGCCTCTGCAAGCAGTCCACGGATGAAAGGTATTTTGTTGTTTGTTGCTGGCTTTAGACCCTGTATATTTGCAAAGAAGAATGTTATCGGACTGGTGGTATTGTTGGTACTGGGGGGGGATTTTTTTTCCGGCATTAGTATCTGTATCTGTTGGTTTGGAGTGGAGGCCATCGACTGTGGTTCCACTCCAGGAATGACTGGATTTGGTGTACGATTTCTGCCATTTCCTGCCATTTTTTTTCTTCCTGGCACTAAAAAACCTCTCCTCTTGAGTGGCTGTGGCTACCCAGGTTTTTCCCATGGCCTGGATGTTTTGTATCTTTTTGTCCCCTTTAGATGGTATGCCTGGCAATTTAAGTTATAGCACAGTCTTTCCGGTACTGAAGAGGTACACATTTCAGGGTGAAAAAGCTTACAGGAAGGGAGTTTGCATTTCCTGTTGTCATATGGGCATGGCATTTTCTAGGGTGGTCATAGTTGCATGTCCCATCTGTTTTTTCCAGATTTTCCATGCCAGCAGATACCAAGTGCATAGTATGTGCACAGGCTTGGTTTCCGCTTGCCTTGGGTTTCTGTGACTGTATTCCCTGTTGGTGCATGTTTCCCTGTCTTACTTCTATCATCCCTAGCACCAACAATGGAGCTCCACCCAGTTGTTTTTGGTAATTTATCCTCAGTATTGCTATTGGAGTCCTCTTGTTTGCTATTTCCTGCGGTATTTCTAGTTTGCAATATTGGTTTTATCTTATCTTTGACTACACTTGTTTCCCTACTATGGCTCCTGTCCCCTATGAGGTCATTTATATGTATTCCTTCCTGCGTATAATTCCCGACTACCTGGACAAAATTTCCAGCTTCACCATTACTGTCTCCCAGGACAGCACCTCCAGCTTCACCATTACTGTCTCCCAGGACAGTATCTCCAGCTTCACCATTACTGTCTCCCAGGACAGTATCATTTCATAATACAGCTTCCTTCAACTCAGAAGAAATTTGCTCAGAAGAGATGCATTGTCTGTGCACAAACAAAACGATGGCAACAAAGATGCAAAGACACTCGGTTTATGTGTGAGGAATGTAAGGTGCCTCTGTGCATGGTGCCTTGTTTCAAGGAGTTCCACAAGCTCCAGCAGTTCTAAAACCATGTCCAGTGATTGTAAATATGTAAATATATGATAGAACATTAGTATTATACAAGATTTGTGCATGTTTATTGTAATAAACAACAGTGGTAAACAATAATATGATAATAACTTTAGTGCGGTTATTGTGTTCAATACAGTGAGTTTATATATATACATTATATACAGTATTGGTCTCTCATGCCCCAAATGTTAGTAGGAATAGAAAAAAAATTGGAAAAAGAAGAGAAAAAACTATAAAACCGCAAAATAATGTTATGCGCGTATGTGGAATTCGTCGATGTTGCTGCCACCACATCATTTTTGACAAACTTCTTGGCACTGTATCTCGGTAAGTATGATCAGAATTTTTTTTTTCTTATTACCTTCACAAAATATGCTCTTTAATTCTGTAAGAAAAAATAATTTTTTTCTTTTCAAAATTTCTTGGACATGGAGCAATACTTCAGACTTTGGCCTTGGACCCTGAAGGGGTTAATTCCATGGAAATCATTCTCTTTTTCTTCTCAGAAATAATAATAAATATAATATTACAGTTAAGTCACTCAGCAAGTCAGTCAAGTCATTCAGTAAGTCAGTCAAGTCATCAGTAAGTCAGTCAAGTCACTCACAAGTCAGTCAAGTCATTCAGTAAGTCAGTCAAGTCATCAGTAAGTCAGTCAAGTCATTCAGTAAGTCAGTCAGTTAGTCACACAAACTCATGTTAACCTCTTTTTCTGTGTGCAAAGTAGCACTTCAGTTACAGCTACAGGTTATCTCTTGTTTAATATCTTTGTTAATTCTAAGACTTAAAGTGCTTATACCTCTTCATGCCACTTTCAGCAACACTAGTATGGCTACTGGGTGTCATGATTGCTTAGCAGATACACGATATAATAATTAAAATATCATAACACAATTGACAAACACAGCTGCCTTGTAGCAAGAAGACTGGACACGTATGAATTAGGAATGCTGGGATGGTGGGGGATGGTGTTGGGGAGTGGTAGGGGATGGCGGGGTGGTGTCGGGGAGTGGTAGGGGATGGTGGGGTGGTGTCGGGGAGTTGTAGGGGATGGTGGGGTGGTGTCGGGGAGTGGTAGGGGATGGTGGGGTGGTGTCGGGGAGTGGTAGGGGATGGTGGGGTGGTGTCGGGGAGTTGTAGGGGATGGTGGGGGTGGTGTCGGGGAGTGGTAGGGATGGTGGGGTGGTGTTGGGGATGGTGGGGTGGTGTCGGGGAGTGGTAAGGGATGGCTCCCTGGCTGCTACACAACAAGGTGGCCGCTTGAGCAAAAGAGAATTTTTTTTCCTCCCACAAACTGAACAATGTTAAATTAATTATACGATGTGTTACATAAAATGTGCAGCAATTCTTCGATGGCGGTCTACTGTATATTATATTAACGATAGAGCTTCAGTTCCCTATATTAATAATAATTATAATAATGATAGAGCTTCAGTTCCCTAAATTAATAACATATTAATATTATTATTAATTATTATTAATAATAATTATTATAATAATGATAGAGCTTCAGTTCCCTAAATTTAAAATACAGTGGAACCTCAAAAATCGAACTTAATCCTTCCAGGAGCTAGTTCTAAATTCGAAAGTCTGAAACTCAAAGCAATATTTCCCATAAGAAATAATGGAAATACAATTAATCCGTTCCAGAAACCCAAAAATTTCACACAAAAAATACATTCTATAGAGTTATTATTCCAGTTTTACATACAACAAATACTAAAATAGTTTTTAATTAATGTATAGTAATACATATAAAATTAACATTTTTACTTTACCTTTATTGAGATTGGTGATGGCATCTGGAAGAAGGGAGGAGGAGAGAGGGATTTGGGGGTTAGTGTTTGGAAGGAGAATCCCCTCCATGAGGACTTCAGGTAAAGCCCTCTCTGGGGTTACTTCCCTTCTCTGTCTTTTAAACCCTTTCAGGGTCCGTCCCGTAGATCTACGGCTTTACGTTCAGGGTCCAAACCGTAGATCTACGCCAAAATTCTAGCGCCGTCAAAATTTTGCATGAGAAGGCTGGTAGGCCTACATCTAAGAGAATGGGTCTGGGTGGTCAGTGTGCACACCATGGGAAAAAAACTGGACACCCACATGGCATTGTGGGAACGCCGGCAAAGTAGCTTTGTTCATTTGTGCCTGGCGGCAAGATGCTCTCACCCCCACTCATTCTCCGGGGAATTCTGACTCTCCTCTTCACAACTTACAGTTCTAAGACTGATGGGGAAGTGGAGCTTGAAGACGAATTCTATGGTTTTTGAAAACCCTATGGTACCATTGTGCCATATGGTACAATGGTACCACATGGTACAATGGTGCCATGTCATACAATGGTATCATATGGGACAATGGTATATGGTACCATATGGTACAATGTATGTATAGTACATTGTACCATATAGTACATTGTACCATATAGTACACAAATAACCCGCACATAAAAGAGAGAAGCTTACGACGACGTTTCGGTCTGACTTGGACCATTGAAAAATCACACTAACAGAGGTGGAGCAGGATGGCTATATATAGGCAGGAAGAGGTGGAGGTAGTAGTAGTAGTAGTAGTAGTAGTAGTACAAGAATTGTATATAATACCGACAAGATGAAATTAAGACACATGCACAACACCCGGGCATCCCCATCGTAGACGTTTCGCCATCCAGCCAGCCACTGGATGGCGAAACGTCCACAACAAAGACAACCAGATGCCGCACATGTGTCTTAATTTCATCAGTAGTTGTAGTAGTAGTAGAAGAAGAAGAGGTAGTAGTAGTGGTAGTGGTAGAAGTGGGAAATAAGGATGACGAGCCAGTCAAAAACAAAAGCAAAAGAAGGGGAGCACTGCAAGAGAGCTAGATGCCCACAGAGGGAGAGCAAGCACACAGAGGTGCGTGAAAGGGGAAGTGGTGAAATAAAATAAATGAAGAAGGAACAGAAACACGAGACAGGAGAGAGAAAGACAACCCAGAGGAGAAAAGGAAAGAGGAAAAGGGAAGAGGAAGAAGAAAAAGAAAGAAAAAATGAGGATTCAGGTTAAGTCACGGGTGTTCTGAAGTTTGGAGCATTTTACAATGTGGTGGGAGAGGAAGGCATCTACAGAGACGAAGCCAGGGCTAAGGTTCATACAAGGAAAGTTGTGTATTAGAGAGGATTCAACTAGACGGCGACTGTTCGAGTTGGAAGTAGGGAAGACAGTTTTAGCAGAAGACCAGTCAATAGGATGGCTATGATCTCTGATGTGACAGAAAAGAGCATTGTTAGTGTCGGCAAGCCTAACACTATTTTTGTGCTCCCTAAGTCTGTCAGAAAGAGATCGACCAGTTTCTCCGAAGTATTGAAGAGGACAGGAGGAGCAAGAAATAGAGTAGACACCAGGAACATCTGTAGAGGGAGGAGAGGTATGAACGAGATTAGTGCGAAGAGTGTTAATCTGGCGGAAGGTAAGCTTGATGTCTAAGGGACGGAGAGAATTGTTGAGATTAGAAAGACCGGAAATGTAGGGAAGGCAGAGGATAGAAGAGTTCCCATGAGTAGAGAGTTTGGGAGAGAAGAAATTGCGTTTAGCACGTGAGAGGGCAGAGTCTATGAAGTGGGAAGGGTAGCCAAGACGGGAGAACGAATTATGAAGAGTGGAAATTTCTGCTGGAAGGAACTGAGGATCACAGATGCAGAGGGCACGGAGAAAGAGGGAGATAAGAACACTTTTCTTGACAGGGGAAGCATGATAGGAAAAGTAGTGAAGGTACATGCCACTGTGCATAGGTTTACGGTAAACGGAAAAGGAAAAACCTGTATCTGAGTGGTGGACATGGACATCAAGGAAAGGAAGCAAGGAATTAGATTCCCATTCAGCTTTAAACTTAATGGAAGGGGCAAGATTATTAAGAGCTTCAAGAAAAGGTTGGAAGAGACTGGAGTCATGAGGCCACAGAGCAAAGATGTCATCCATATAGCGGAGCCAGAGTGAAGGTTGAACATCGAAGGTAGGAAGAAGAACAGTCTCGAAGTATTCCATGTAAAGATTAGCAAGGACAGGAGAGAGAGGAGAGCCCATAGCGACACCGAAGGTTTGAGAATAATATTTCCCTTGGAAGGAAAAGGAGTTAGAGTCCACACAGAGGCGGATCAGATCAAGAAAGACATCAGTGGGGATAGGGAGATGAAGAAACCCTTCATGGGCCTTCTCTCTAAGGAAATCAAGGACATCATGAAGAGGGACATTGGTGAAGAGGGACTCAACGTCAAGACTAAGCATCTTACAGGTTGGGAGAGAGCGAACCTGTTCAATGAAGTCTTGAGAGTGACGGAGGTGGGCAGGAGAAAAAGTACCAAGAAAGGGAGTGAGGGTTTTGGCCAGCCAGGAAGCAAGAGAATAAGAGACAGAACCTCTAGAGGATATGATAGGACGAAGAGGAATATCAGGTTTATGAGTTTTGGGAAGGCCATAGAAATAGGGAAGAGAGGGACAGATGACACGAAACCATTGAACAAGGTCAAAGTCAGGAGGACAGAGGTCGGAGAGAGTCCTTAGTTTTTTGTTGAAAGTTCTCTTGATGCGATCAAGAGGGTTGGAAACAAGAGGAGTGTAGGTGCGTGAGTCAGAGAGCAAGACATAAGCTTTACGGAGGTAATCCTCGCGATCAAGGATAACTACCGAATTACCTTTGTCAGAAGATAGTATGACAATGTTAGTGTTGGATTTAAGAGAAGAAAGGGCAAGTTGGTAATGGCGTGGAAGGTGGTGATTCTTGGAAAACAGACTAACAAGAGCAGGAAGGAGAGCACCACGAAAAGTGGACAAGTCAGGAAGATTACGGAAGCGAGATTGACGAAAGGAATCAAAAGAGCTAATCAGGGAACTACCAGTGCGAGGAGTAGGCGAAGTGGCAAAGGAAAGACCAAAACCAAGAAGTTCAAGCTCATATTGAGAGAGTGAGACAGAAGACAGATTAGTAACACAGTCAGTGAGGGAGAATTTAGACCAAGGGCTAGCTGAGATGAGACGTTGAAGTTTATTTTGTAGTTTGGAAGAATGAATTTGTGCATTCAGGTGAGCAGTGTCAAAGGCAATGGTAGAGAGAAGGTTACAGAGATCCTGTGGTAGAGCCGCAAAGAGAGCACGTTGACGTTGACGGAAAGTAAAGAAGGCATCTTCAACCTGTGATTTAGTAGAAAGAATGAGCTGTTGAAGTAGGAGACGGGCATGATCAGGAAAGGGAGTGCCCAGTGGGTTGGTTTTCAGGAAGTGGGAGAAGGAAGGGGGCAGAACTTGTTCAGCAAGACAGTCACGTAGGAAGCGAAGCTGATTCTTACGACGCCTGGTAGCAATAAGAGCAGCCTCATAAGATCGAAAGAGGGGTTTAAAAGAGGGAAGAACATTAAAAAAGTTGGAGAGAATATGACGCTTAACTGCGGGGTCCATAAATAACAAAAAGGCACAATACCGTGACTGGAACAATACACAAATAACCCGCACATAAGAGAAGCTTACGACGACGTTTCGGTCCGACTTGGACCATTGACAAAGTCACACTAACAGTCCAAGTCGGTCCGAGTCGGACCGAAACGTCGTCGTAAGCTTCTCTCTTTTATGTGCGGGTTGTTTGTGTATCGTTCCAGTCACGGTATTGTGCCTTTTTATTTATGGATACCATATAGTACATTGTACCATATGGTACAGGGTGCAGGGACCCTAATGGAAATAAATCTGTCTGACTTTTTTGGGTTATCCTAGGTTCTCCAAACATATGCTGCTAAGTATGATATTCTATGTAACTTTATTTGTGTATAACTAAATAAACTTACTTATGATGCCACATGCACTTGAGTAAGTTTATTCAGGTGTACAGAAATACAATTACATAGATTATCATACATAGTAGCATATGTATAAAATCCTAGGACAACGCAAAAAAGTCAGGGTGACTTATTTCTATAGTTATCCCTGTATCTGTACCATATGGTACCCTGCACCATATGGTACCTGCACCATATGGTACCCTGTACCATATGGTACCCTGCACCATATGGTATCCTGCACCATATGGTACCCTGCACCATATTGTACCCTGCACCATATGGTACCCTGTACCATATGGTACCTTGTACCACATGGTACCCTGCACCATATGTTATCCTGTACTGCATGGTACCCTTTACCACATAGTACAATGTACCATATGGTACCCTGTAACATATACCATGTACCATATGGTCAATAGGTGTTGGTGGCATGAGACACCAGCCAAGACTGAGCGAGTGGCGACGCAAGCTAGCTACTGACTCCGCAGTTTCCGAGACAAAGTGCTTTGTCATCCACCTCAAGGAACACGTCAAGTTCCTGTACACTTGTAAATATATAATAGAACATTACTAATATACAACATTTTTGCATATTTTTGTTGTAAACAACTATTGTAACCAAAATAATAATGAAAATATTAGTGTGTTGAATACAACAGTACCATATGGTACAATGAACCATATGGTATCATTGTACTGTATGGTACAATGTACCATATGGTACCATTGCATCATATGGTACCATATGGTACCATTACACTATATGGTACCATAAGGTACCATTGCACCATATGGTACCATTGTATCATATGGTACCATTGTGCCAAATGGTGCCATTCTACCATGTGGTACCATTGTATCATATGGTACCATTGTATCATGTGCCACTGTGCCATATTGTACCATATGGTACCATTGTATCATATGATGCTATTGTACCATATGGTACCATTGCACCCTATGGCACCATTGTACCATATGGTACTATATGGTACCATTGTACCAAATGGTGCCATTCTACCATGTGGTACCATTGTATCATATGGTACCATTGTATCATGTGCCATTGTACCATATGGCACCATTGTACCATATGGTACCGTTGTATTCAACACAACAACCGCACTAATATTTTCATCATTTTGTTTACAATAAACTTGTAAACAAGTTTTGTAAGCAATATAATGATAAACAAATTAGTGCAGTCATTGTGTTGAATACAATGAGTGTACACTTACAATATACATTATACTGGTCTCACAGGCCACAAATGTTATTAGAAAATTAAAAAAATTAGAAAAGAAAAGAAAAAGTATAAAAAAAACATAAAATAAAAAAATGAGATTGTGCGGAAGTCACTGATGTTGCCGCCACCCGGTCATTTTGGGTCAACTTCCCGCCGCTGTATCTCCGTAAGTACTGATCAGAAAAAACTTTTTTTTTGTCTTATTACCTTCATAAAAATATACTCTTTAATTCTGTAAGAAAAATAATTTTTTTTTTTCAAAATTTCTTGGACACTGGAGCACCACTTCAGATTTTGGCCTTGGACCCTGAAGGGGTTAATGCCACTAGGACCAGTTTGAGAGTCACTGGACCCCTGTCTCACAAAATAACTGTCCACAGTCCTCTGTTTCTGTGGCCTCATTTCCCTAAAATGGGACATGGTTCTGTCACTGAACTTGTTACAAAGATGGCTTGTTTCAGCTTGCTCAGTGTGGTACTTCTGCACAAACATTTGGACATCATTCCACTTGGCACAAATCTCCTTAATCTTTGAAGAAGGCACCTCATCCACTCCCTATATTAACACCTTTTGCAACATCAGCTTCCTTAATTTGTTCTTTCTTTGACAGGATAGAACCGATGGTCGACTTGTTTTTCCCCTACATCCTGGCAAGCTCAGCAAGTCTCCCACCACTCTCATACTTCTGTATTATTTCCTTCTTCACATCTATGGTGTTTCTCACTTTCTTTACCACAGGGGTACCACTAGCAAGTTTCTTTGGGCCCATGGCAGCTTATTTCACAGTCCCACAAGCACTAAACACAACAAAATAATCATAAAATGCGTGAATGAGAGTGCAGGTTAGTGTTCACTCAAGCATAAACAAAGCTAGACTGCTCACAGTGCCTGTGCGGGGACGCGGACAGAGCAGGCGGCAGACAGGTCCCATACCCGGTGGTCCGAAAATAGGGGCGCGTTCGATAATAGGGACACAGTTTGTCCGAAAAAATGGTCCTATTTTCGAAATGTTCGATATGTGATACGTTCGATTTTTGAGGTTCCACTGTAATAATAATAATAATTATAGTAATGATAGAGCTTCAGTTCCCTAAATTAATAAATAATAATAATAATAATAATAATAATGATGATAGAGCTTCAGTTCCCTAAATTAATACAGGTCCTCCATTACAAATCCGGCATCATTGGGACCTGTAGTGTGCCGGATTACTGAGTTTGGTGAATTACAGAGTGGCTAGGTTAGAATACACATAATAAAACTAACCAGCTTGACTTACACAGTTCATTGAACATCGGCAAAAATCGAACATTTCCGGTACTTTGAGCTCAATTTCAAGGTACTTTTCTTCATGAAAGCAATCAAAATCATGTCTATTTCTGTAATATTTTTCTTCCATTCTATCAACTGAGTAAAAAAAAATGAAAATACAACCATAAAAAACCATACAAAAATACAGTGGAACCTCTACTTGCGAGCGTGTCCACGTGCGAGTTTTTCCAAATACAAGCGGTCGATGGGTCGATTTTTTGCTTCCATACGCGAGCAAAATTTCCACAAGCGAGCAGACCTCAGGGGAGGTTCCTTGACACTGGTGAGGGGCTCTTGCTCTTGATCTCGGGAATTGTATCTCATTTTTTGTTGGACTATCTTATTGAGACTTGGGCAATGTATGATGGAAAGATGCTTCTTAATCTACACCAAAAGTGAAAGAAATCTAAGCATAAATAACAGAGTTCAATTCACATGACTCACGAAATCGTAATGACACGATTGCAAACAAACCATACTCCGGCGGGATTGAACCCGCGGTCAGAGAGTCTCAAAACTCCAGGGCTGGAGTTTGAGACTCTCTGACCGCGGGTTCAATCCGGCCGGAGTATGGTTTGGTTTTTTTTCATTTCACAGCAATTAGCCACCCCTTAGTGGTAATTTCGAATGATTTTTATGGTTGTATTCTCGTTTTTTGGGTCTCATTTGATAGAATGGAAGATAAATTACAGAAAATTAGATATGATTTTGATTGCTTTCACAACAAAAAGTACCTTGAAAGAGCTCAACCTAGGAGAAATGGTCCATTGCTTGGCTGTTTCAGTGTAAACAAATGACATCACAGTAAATCTTATATTTTTTGTGTGAATAAAAATTACAAATTATTTATATAATAATAATAATGATAATAATAATAATAATAATAATAATAATAATAATAATAATAATAATAATAATAATAATAATAATAATAATAATAATAATGAAAGAAATCTAAGCATAAATAATGGAGCTCACTTCTCAGCAATTAGCCACCCCTTAGTGGTATTTTCGTATGGTTTTTATGGTTGTATTCTCATTTTTTTGGTCTCATTTGATAGAATGGAAGATATATTACAGAAATAGATATGATTTTGATTGGTTTCATGATGAAAAGTGCCTTGAAATTGAGCTCAACCTAGGAGAAATGGTCCATTGCTTGGCTGTTTCAGTGTCAGCACTGTCCATTCCAATATGCAGCCGTGAATGGGTTGACATATTTATACAATTATTGCAATAGGGAATAACAGTAAATCTTATATTTTTTGTGTGAATAAAAATTACAAATAATTTATATAATAATAATAATAACGATAATACAGTGGTCCCTCGTTTTTCGTAATTAATCCGTTCCTGGAGGAGCTACTATAAACAAAATTTACGATTTGCAAATCAATTTTCCCCATAAGAAATAATGTAAATACAATTAATCCGTTTCTGACACTCAAAAGTATTAAAACAAAAATTTTTTTTACATGAAATATACATGTAGTACATAAACAATACAATGGGAAATGATGAATGAAACATTAACAGCATAACACTTACCTTTATTGGAGATTCTTCTTAGTGTATGGGAGACTGGAGGAGGAGAGAGATTGGGTTATTTACAGTTTGGAAGGGGAATCCCCTTCCAGCAACACCTCAGGTACCAATTGCTTATCTGGGGTTGCTTCTCTTCTCTGTTTCTTAATGCCACCAGGACCACCTTGAGAGTCACTCTAGTCCTGTCTCGCAAAGTAACTGTGGAGAGAGCTCTGTTTCTGGCGTCTCTTTAACACTTCCCTAAAATTTATTTATTTATTTATTTAGAAATTTTAGCATACATACAGAGGTACAAAAAAAAAAATACAGGTAAGAGCAGCATGCCAAAGCCACTTACTTATATGCATAGCATTACGGGCTGGCTTAAAATTAACTTAAGATTAACTAAGCAATGATGAAATCAGTGATAAGACATTATTGTAAACAGATAACTATAAAGCACAAATGAGTATTACAAAGACAGGTCATATGGTTGCATGCATTGCTGTTCATTCAATAGAATGGAGTATTCTGTTAGGTAGTGTATTTAAAAAAATAACAAAGTTAGATTGGGTCCTAGGTTTAACATTTATGTGATATAATTGTGAGTAACATTTTGGATATACAATTTATAAGGTTCAGTTATTCAGTATTTATTTGGTTTTGAGTGAGTAAGTGAACTTTGAGAAGAGACTTGAATTTATAAACAGGTAGTGTTTCTTTTATATTTACAGGTAATGAATTCCAGATTTTAGGGCCTTTTATGTGCATTGAGTTTTTGCATAGCGTGAGATGGACACGAGGAACATCAAAGAGTGATCTGTGCCTTGTGTTATGGTCATGTGTTCTGTTGAGGTTGGCAAGGAGATGTTTGAGGGGAGGGTATATCAAGTTAAGT
>NW_026464658.1:0-14138 GCF_026875155.1 Cherax quadricarinatus
GTTTTTCCCAACCCCCCCCCCCCAAGAGGTGTAGTAGTAGTATACAAGAATTGTATATAATACCACAGGATGAAATTAAGACACGTGCACAACACCCGGGGCATCCCCATCGTAGACGTTTCGCCATCCAGCCAGCCACTGGATGGCGAAACGTCCACAACAAAGACAACCAGACGCCGCACATGTCTTAATTTCAACAGTAGTTGTAGTAGAAGAAGAGGAGGTAGTAGTAGTGGTAGCGGAAGAAGTGGGAAATAAGGAAGACGAGCCAGTCAAATACAAAGGAAGGGGAGCACTGCAAGAGAGCTAGATACCCACAGAGGGAGAGCAAGCGCACAGAGGTGCGTGAAAGGGGAAGTGGTGAAATAAAATAAATGAAGAAGGAACAGAAACACGAGACAGGAGAGACAAAGACTTCGAACAGGCGATAAATGACATGCCCATGCACTCTGCCCCAGGGCCAGACTCATGGAACTCTGTGTTCATCAAGAACTGCAAGAAGCCCCTATCACGAGCCTTTTCCATCCTATGGAGAGGGAGCATGGACACGGGGGTCGTCCCACAGTTACTAAAAACAACAGACTTAGCCCCACTCCACAAAGGGGGCAGTAAAGCAACAGCAAAGAACTACAGACCAATAGCACTAACATCCCATATCATAAAAATCTTTGAAAGGTTCCTAAGAAGCAAGATCACCACCCATCTAGAAACCCATCAGTTACACAACCCAGGGCAACATGGGTTTAGAACAGGTCGCTCCTGTCTGTCTCAACTATTGGATCACTACGAGACAAAAAGAATGCAGATGTAATATATACAGACTTTGCAAAGGCCTTCGACAAGTGTGACCATGGCGTAATAGCGCACAAAATGCGTGCTAAAGGAATAACAGGAAAAGTCGGTCTGATGGATCTATAATTTCCTCACTAACAGAACACAGAGTAGTCGTCAACAGAGTAAGTCCGAGGCAGCTACGGTGAAAAGCTCTGTTCCACAAGGCACAGTACTCGCTCCCATCTTGTTCCTCATCCTCATATCCGACATAGACAAGGATGTCAGCCACAGCACCGTGTCTTCCTTTGCAGATGACACCCGAATCTGCATGACAGTGTCTTCCATTGCAGACACTGCAAGGCTCCAGGCGGTCATCAACCAAATCTTTCAGTGGGCTGCAAAAACAATATGAAGTTCACGATGAGAAATTTCAATTACTCAGATATGGTAAACATGAGGAAATTAAATCTTCATCAGAGTACAAAACAAATTCTGGCCACAAAATAGAGCGAAACACCAACGTCAAAGACCTGGGAGTGATCATGTCGGAGGATCTCACCTTCAAGGACCATAACATTGTATCAATCGCATCTGCTAGAAAAATGACAGGCTGGATAATGAGAACCTTCAAAACTAGGGAGGCCAAGCCCATGATGACACTCTTCAGGTCACTTGTTCTATCTAGGCTGGAATATTGCTGCACACTAACAGCACCTTTCAAGGCAGGTGAAATTGCCGACCTAGAAAATGTACAGAGAACTTTCACGGCGCGCATAACGGAGATAAAACACCTCAATTACTGGGAGCGCTTGAGGTTCCTAAACCTGTATTCCCTGGAACGCAGGAGGGAGAGATACATGATTATATACACCTGGAAAATCCTAGAGGGACTAGTACCGAACTTGCACACGAAAATCACTCGCTACGAAAGCAAAAGACTTGGCAGACGATGCACCATCCCCCCAATGAAAAGCAGGGGTGTCACTAGCACGTTAACCCTTTGAGGGTTTTGGTCGTACTAGTATGTCTTACGCGTAGGGGTTTTTGACGTACTAGTACGCATAAATTCTAGCGGCCTCAAATCTAGTGGGAGAAAGCTGGTAGGCCTTCATATGAAAGAATGGGTCTATGTGGTCAGTGTGCAGTCTAAAAAAAATCCTGCAGCACACAGTGCATAATGAGAAAAAAAAACTGATCATTTTTTTGGAATAAATCAGCGAATTTGCAGTGTATTTTCGTATGGTATTTATTGTTGTATTCTAGTTTTCGTGGTCTCATTTTATAGAATGGAAGACATATTAAAGAAATTGAGATGATTTTGACTGGTTTTACAATGAAAGGTGCCTTGAAATTGAGCTCAAAGTAGCAGAAATGTTCGATTTTTACCAAACTTCAAAAGTAAACAAATTGTGCCAAGCGTGCAATACACGTCAACTGGTGAGTCTAATATTCTTTCACAAGTGCACCAATAATATTTATACCATTTTTTACACTAATGCAGTAGTCTGCATGACAGTAAATCTTTTATTTTTTGTGAGAATAAAAATTCAAAGTGGAAAGCAAAAGAATATAAGAGGGGCTTTGAGACGTGACTAATGACTAGAGGAAATGTCATTTTTGTGCCAGGAATGTCTTTCTTGTTTATTCTGGACCCTATTCGGAAATTGGCATCTTTTGAAATTTGTGTGAAATTGGCAAAATTGCTAAATTCTGACCACTGTACTGGATAGTTGAATTTCATAAATGGGTGGTTTCTTGCACCCATTCGATAGAAAAAATGGAGTTCTAACGAAATATTCATGTTTTTTGTCGACTAGTACAGTGAAATTGGCCGAAAATGGGGCTCAAAGTGGGCAAAATCACCGATACGTAAACATCGCTGAGACCGCTAACTTTGCGAGAGCATAATTCCGAAAGTTTTCTATCAAATTTCAAACTTTTGGTGTCTTTATGATCGGGAAAAGATTCTCTATCTTTTCATAAGAGAAAATAATTTTTTTTTTTTTAAATTTGGCCGACCCTGAGAACGAGTTTCGGAGAGGGCCTGTCGACCCTCAAAGGGTTAAGAGACCATACAATAAGTGTCAGGGGCCCGAGACTGTTCAACTGCCTCCAAGCACACATAAGGGGGATTACCAACAGACCCCTGGCAGTCTTCAAGCTGGCACTGGACAATCACCTAAAGTCAGTTCCTGATCAGCCGGGCTGTGGCTCGTGCGTTGGTTTGCGTGCAGCCAGCAGCAACAGCCTGGTTAATCAGGCTCTGATCCACCAGGAGGCCTGATCACGGACCGGGCCGCGGGGGCGTTGACCCCCGGAACTCTCCATGTAAACTCCAGGTACTCCACTCTGGAGAGGCGTAGAATGAGGGTAGATATCATTGAAGTGTATAAGTGGATGACGGGCATAAACAAGGGAGATACTAATAAAGTACTGAGGGTGTCGAACCAGGTAAGAACCAGAAATAATGGATTTAAGTTGGATAAATTTAGATTTAGAAATGACATGGGTAAGTACTGATTTTCGAACAGAGTTGTAGATGTGTGGAACAGTCTTCCCAGTGGGGTGATAGAGGCTAGGACCTTGGGTAGCTTTAAGAAGAGACTGGACAAATATATGAGTGGGAGGGACTGGGTTTGATTGGTATCATTGGGTATGGGAGTTATTTCTTGGGTAGCTTAAGGTAGAGTTCGTTTTGATAAGGACCTGCCTTGCATGGGCCAGTAGGCCTTCTGCAGTGTTCCTACATTCTTATGTTCCACTCATCAACTACCCCTATTACCAATGTTCATTTATACATTTTATTAGTGCCCTAGAGTCCTTATGGAGGGAGATTACCCTTCCATATAACCTCTCCTCCAATCTCTCCTCCTCCCTGTCTTCCATGATACGATACGATAGGACTCACAGGTAAGGACCCACGAGGGGCGAGGGGCAAGTGGGGACAGTGCGAAGAATAGACGGTGAGAGGAATGTCTTGAGTCGAAGAGAGAAGAGTCAGGACTAGACCCAACTGCTAAGCCACAATAACGATGACGAAAGACGATGTAGAGACAACAGGAACTCTGCAGGAGCTGACTGCAACTTGCTGGATGGAAAATTGCTGCTTCTTGATGGTGATTGGTGGCTGCAGGCGACAAGGGAGGAGCTCATCGTTGATTGGTCATTTCATAATAGCTTGGTGGTTATTTGGAATTGTGGCGTTTTTTTTTTTTGATGAAAGTGTCCTTGGAGAGTAAAGTTCCATTTTCAAGACGTTTAAATTGTTGGAGAGGAATTATCATGAGACGAGTTAACAAGTGTCGATGTCGAGGGTTTTTTATGCATTTTTCAACATGCTTTATAAGGGTTGAAAGTTGAGTGTTACAAGGATTTTCGGTATTCCCAACAAACTTGACTGTTTTTTGGATGAGGTGAGATTTGAGTTCAGATGGCTCCATGTCTTGAGGATAATTTGCTGTGGTGCAGAAAGATATTCCACCCCAATCAATATACTTGTCGGTATCTTCGTCTGGTACAGTATCAAATCTTGGGTCTTGAGATGGTAGTGTTGGTGCTGGTGAATGTACATTTTCAACTTCATCTTCAATGGACGAATGGGAAGATGTTTCTGATGGAAAGGCTTCTGATTGGTCGGTTTCATTGAGGAGTGGAGGCGATGGAGACTTCTCATTGGACGCTGTTGGAGTGACGTCACTAGGTGTTGGTGGTGTTGGAGCTGCTGGCGCAGAAGTGTTGATTAGGTCCTTGGTGAATTTCAGTATTTCTTCCGAAGGTGGAGATGCTGGGAATATGAATGATGGCATATTATTTAGTGCAAATAACTCATTGATGGTAGAGTTAAAAGATCCAGGTACGGCCATATTCTGCATGTGAGCGTATAGTAGACAGTAGTGAATCTTGGTTACGTCACATGCTGGAGGAGTGATGATGGAGGAGGCAGGCTGAGTAGTAGCTTGAAGTAATTTTGTAGTGTTAGCTTGGATCTTTGCAATTGCTGCATACGTTGGTGTGTTGCTAGTAGGTTTTTTCTTTGCTGCATCTTGTGTTTTCTTCACAATATCCTTTCTTGTAGGACATTTTGCTGCCAGTGTATGGTGGTCGTTAATTTTACAGTTTAAGCACGATGGTTGTGGTGGAGTAGCAGCGGTGCAGGAACTGAAGGTGTGTCCCTCACTACCACATGTAGTGCAGAACTTCTTGTCTTTTACTGGACATGCTTTGGTGGTGTGATGGTAAGAATAACAGTTCCAGCAGTGTTGGATATATTGATATCTCTCTGCTTCGATGTAGGTGGGACTGATGAAGTAGTAGTAAACAGCAAGACCTTCAGTCAGAGCAGTGGCAGCCATGTTAACGTCGGTGAAGGTGACCTTGAGCATGGACGATGCATTCGGGATTTTTGTGATGCTGTCAACAGTAGCCCAAGTATTTTGCGTCTCGATGGATGTCTTGAGTTCTGCAGGTGTTTGAGACGTCAGAATCTTGTCAAGTTTTTTAAGGAATACTGATTTCCTGGCCCTGAGGGCAGGAGATGACGTGACAGTAAACCCTTGAGCAGTAAGTGTAGTGGTGGCATCTGTAGTGAGTAGCTTCTCTGCTTCAGCATCATCGTGACACACAACAATGAATGCTTCTTTCAGGGACAAAATGGTGTTGAATTTAACTTGCAGTGCTCCTTGAATAACAGTTGCAAGAGCAATCTTCGTTGAATCATCAACGGTACCACTTGTTGGCTTGATCTTTACACGATTTGCGTAGCTCATCGTGCAAGTCAAGGTGAAGACGACGCTGGTAAGGTTCCCCTCCCCAACGGGGATCGTAGGGAGACAGAGTAGGGAAGACTTCACCCAGCTACAAGAGTGCAGAGGCCAACTGTCTGCCCAGGGGCAGGCAGCCAGCTACGCACCAAGTCCTGGAGCAGGATGAAGAGTTCCTCTTCTCTTGCCTGTTCTAGTTGCTGAGTGTCGAGGTCTGATCCTCCCAACCGGGAGCAGGTACGTCTTTCCAGTGCAGAAGCCAGTCGACGAGTGTTGTGTCTAAAGTCTCTCGTCTTCCATTCATCAACAACAGCCTTCAATAAAGGTAACTGTCATGTTGAATGTTCATTCTTTTGTGCATATAAATCTATCTTTTAGGTAAAAAAAAAAAAAAAATTGTTGATACTTCTGGGTGTATGGAACGAATTAATTGGATTTACATTATTTCTTATGGGGAAAATTGATTCAAAAATCGTCCATTTGGATAATAGTCCCACTTCCAGGAACGGATTAAGGGCGATAATTGAGGGACCACTGTACTTGTTAGGCGAAGAATGAGGGGAGACATGATCGAAGTGTATAAGTGGAAGATGAGTATTAATAAAGGGGATATAAATAGTGTTTAGGATCTCTTTCCAAGAGAGAACCTGCAGTAATAAGAACATAAGAATGGAGGAACGCTGCAGACGGCCTACTGGCCTTACAAGGCATGTCCTTATCAAAACGACCTGTACCCAAGAATTTACTCCTGTACCCAATGACATGACACCAATGAAACCCAGCCCCTCCTCATATATTTGTCCAATCTCTTTTTAAAGCCACCAAGGTCCTAACCTCGATCACCCTACTGGGAAGGTTGTTCCACGCATACACAATCGTTAGAAAACCAGTACTCAACTTTGTACTTTCTAAATATAAATTTATCCAACTTAAATCCATTATTTCTGGTTCTTACCTGGTTCGACACCCTCACTACTTTATTAATATCTCCCTTGTTTATGCCCATCATCCACTTACACACTTAAATGATATCAACTCTCATTCTGTCTCTCTCCAGAAAGTGGAGAGTTAAGGCTTTAAGTCTATATTCATACGGGAGATTCCTTGCACAGTAAATCATTTTAGTCATTCTTCTCTGTATGTTCTCCAATGAGTCTATATCCATCCTGTAGTAAGGAGACCAAAACTGAGCGGCATAATCTAAATGAGACCTCACTAGTGAGGTATAGAGCTGTAAAAGAACTTTTGGACTTCTGTTACTTGTACTTCTAGAGATAAATCCTAGTAATCTGTAAGCCTTGTTGTGCACACTAAGGCACTGCTGTCTTGGCTTTGGATTTCTGCTTACCATGACTCCCAAGTCTTTTTCACATTCTGTATGATCAAGCTCTACTTCACCTAGTTTATAGCTTCGAGGGTTATTTTCGTTACCAAGGACTAGTACCTTACACTTATCCACATTGAACTTCATCTGCCATTTTTCAGACCAAGACATTAATTTGTCCAAATCCTCCTGAAGTTCATTGCTATCCTCAATGAGTTATACGGCCTATCTGTATCATCGGCAAATTTACTCATGTCACTCGTAATCCCTTCAAGGTCATTAATGTAAATTAAGAACAAGATAAGGCCTAAAACTAATCCTTGTGGAATGCCACTAGTGACTAATCCCCATTCAGATTTGACCTCATTAATGGAAACACACTGCTTTCTATTGGTAAGCCATGCCTCTATCCATGCTTGAACTTTACCTCCTATACCATGAACTGCCACTTTTCTTAACCCTTTCAGGGTCCAAGGCCCAAATCTGGAGTCACGCACCAGTGTCCAAGAATTTTTAAAAAAAAAATTTTTTTTTTCTTATGAAATCGTAGAGAATGTTTTTGTGAAGGTAATAAAACAAAAAGTACGAAATTTGGTGGAAAAGTGACGAAATTATGCTCTCGCGAATTTTGATGTGTCAGCGATATTTACGAATCGGCGATTTTGCTGACTTTGACTCCTATTTTAGGCCAATTACATTATTCCAATCAACCAAATTCTTAGCTATTTCACTAGTATTACTTCCATTCTATCGATTGAGCACAAGAAATCGCCAAGTCGACTGTTTCAACTACAAAATAAAGTGATCGGAAATTGTTAATTTGGCCAATTTAACACAAAGTTCAAAATATTCCAATTTCAAAATAGGGTCCAGAATAAACAATGTAGGCATTCCTGGCACTAAACTAACATTTCCTCTGTTCATTAGTTATGTTTTGAGGCTTTACAAATAAATTCCATTTTGATTTTTATTCACATAATGAATTTTTATTCACACCAAAAAATAGAAGATTTACTGTTATGCAATACTGTAATAATTGTATAAATATCATCACCATATTTGTGAATGTATATTGGGACCCCCCAGCGGGACGTGTATTAGACGTGTGAGGTCGTTTGTTTACTCTTGATATGGGCCCAAAAATTTAACATTTCTGCTAATTTGAGCTCGGTTTCAAGCCATTTCCAGTGAAAAAACCCAATCAAAATCATCTCTATTTCTGGTAATATGTCTTCCATTCTATCAAATGAGACCAAGAAATCGCAAATACAACTATAAAAAAACATACGAAAAAAACACTGCAAAGTTGCTGTTTTAATCAAAAAATCATGATTTCAGTTTTTTTCTTCATTATACACAGCTTTGTGCAGGATCTTTTTTATGTGGTGCCACATACCCCATAGATGTATTCTCTCATATTAGGCCCAAATGTACCACTCACAGTTTTCAGAGTGAGCTGAGCTCATGGCATAGATCTCGGTTTGGACACTCACCGTAAAACCGTAGATCTACGGGACGGACCCTGAAAGGGTTAAAAGTCTCTTGTGAGGTAAATCTACCGAAGGTTTTTACTGAAATCCAAATAAGCAGTATCATATTCTTTTTTCACTGTCCACTGCTTAAATGTTCTATTGAAGAACATCTGTAAATTTGTCAGGCAGGAATGACCTCTCTGAACCCTGCTGAATTCTTTAATCAAATTTCCTCTTCAAGTGTTTAATTGTCAGCTATAATTGTTTTAAATATTTGCCACTATTGGATGGAAAATTTGAAGATTGGATTACCCGATTTGAATATGGGAAACCCAAATTAGCTATTTTCCCAAAAATTTGGGCAAAAAACCCCGGGAAGATGGATGCTTTAAAACACACTCTTTAAATTGGATACTAAGCTCCATTTTGCATTCCTTAAGTACCCGGAAAACAACTCTTTGGTTCCAGGGGACTTTTTTTGCTTCAGTTTGTCTGTGTTTGATAACCTGTCCCTCGTGACAGTAATATTAGTTAATTTGAATTCTCAGGAACAAAATTTTTTAATTTCTGGAATTCATTTGTCTTCCTGGTAAAATGAAAAAAATAGTCTTTAAAAATAAGGAACCATTCCAGTTTACCCGTCAGCTGCCCTTTCCTAATTTTCAGAGGTCTACTTTTTTTTTGCCTTGCCCTATACACTTGAAAGAAGCCCCTTTTGGATTGGGCTTTGATTCAATGTAACTCTAATTTCATTGGGACTTTTTGCCTTCCTAATCCCCTTTTTTACTCCTTTTTAGCTGAACATATTGGTCATAAAGTTAACCTCTCCTCTTCTGATGCCCTATAAATTCCTTTTTTCTTGCCTAAAAGATGCTTTAACCTCCCGTTAACCATTTGGGACCGTTATTATTAGACCTAATTTCTCTCTGGGGAATGTATATACTCTGAGCACGGTGTACATTATTTAGAAAAAAAAAATCATAAATGCAAATCCTTTCGTAATCACGAGTATGATAATCATCAATAAAATCATTAGCTAGATAACGCAAATTGAGATTTGACAAGTGTTCCCTAAGTCCACTATAATTGGCAAAACGAAAGTCTGATACTTTTACCGTATTATTACTGTTGTATTCCCCGTTAATGCTGAAGGTGGTGGATTTGTGATCACTTGCGCGAATCTCTTCAGCGATCTCCAAATTATTTACGAATGTTTCCTTACTTGACAAGACTAGGTCTAGCAAATTATTACCCCTGGTAGGCTCTGTTGCACACAGTTTCAGAAAACAGTCCTGAACTGTTCCCATAAAGTCACTGGACTCCAGATTACCAGTCAAAGAATTCCAGTCAGTTTGACTAAAGTTAAAATCCCCTACTATCACTGTTATTGTGTCTAGAAGCCCTAAGAATTTCGTCCCAAAGAAGTCTCCCTCTATTGTGATCCAAGCCAGGAGGTCGGTATTTTACACCTAGAATTAGTTTTTCTTAACCTTCTACAAACTGCCCAAGCAGATTCTGTTACTGTTCCATCTATTTTTATACATGTTTTTATGCAACAGTTAATATTTTCTCGAACATGTAATGCAACCCCTCCCCTCTTCCCATTACATCTATCCACATGGAACAACTTAAACCCTTGAATACTACACTTAGCAATCATATCCCGAGTCTTTAAATCATTTATCATCTATTAACCCATACATCTACCTAATCCTAGTTTAAAGTCCTAAGAACCCCCTCAACTGAGCTAGCAAGAATACCCACACTAGACAAGTACAGATTTAGGAAGTACAGGTACCATCCGACTTATGACCGAGTTCGGTTCCAAGAAGCAGGTCGGGAGTCGAAATGGACGTAAGTCGAACCTTACTACTGAATATCATCATCACATTTTTGTAATGACTTTATTTTATTGTTTTATTTTGGTATTTCATTTTTACCTCACTTTTTATGCTGTTAGTACTCTATTTTATTCTGTAAGGTTTAGGATAAACGCTGTGTACAACACAAACAGTTGTTTATTTCCCAGAAATTTGGCATAGAAAACAAGGTCGTAAGTCGAATGGTCGTATGTCGCGCAGGTCGTAAGTCAGATGATAGGTGTATATAAGAAAGTATTGGTTTGGAAATAGGGTAGTTGAGGAGTGGAACAGTCTGCCTAGTAGCGTTATCAAGGCTGAAACTTTGGGTAGTTTTAAATTTAGGTTGGATAAATACAAGAGTGAGAAGAGTTGGATTTGAGTGGGGCTTGCACGTGAGTAAATAGAATTATCAAAGGTTATTGCTTGGGTAGCTTTTATTCTGTTAGTGGGTTGGAACAGATTAATTGGATTTACATTATTTCTCATGGGAAAAATGGTTTCGACATTCGTGAATTTAGACTTTTGGTAGACTCTCTGGAATGGATTAATCACGAAACTCGGGTGTTCACTGTAATACTAGTGACATAGCTGAACATAAGAAAGGAAGAACACTGCAGCAGGCCTGTTGGCCCATACTAGGCAGGTCCTTTACAATCCTTCCCATTAACAAAATATTTGCCCAACCTAATTTTCAATGCTACCCAAGAAATAAGTTTTGATGATTCTATTTACTCATTATGCAAGGCTCGCTCAAATCCAACCCCTCTTTCTCATGTTTTTTATCTAACCTAAATTTGAAGCTACCAAACGTTTTAGCTTCAGTAACCCTACTAGGCAGACTGTTCCACTCAACTACCCTGTTTCCAAACCTATGCTTTCGAAATCTAAACTTACTTAATTTGAATCCATTGTTGCGGGTTCTTTCTCGAAGGGATATCCTGAAAACCTTATTTATATCCCCTTTGTTAATTTCCCATCTTCCACTTACATACTTTGATCATGTCCCCTCCCATTCTTCGTCTTACAAGTGAATTGTTCTTCATATGGAAGATTTCTAATATTGCGTGTTACGTTCTCTGTGAATCTGAACAAGATGTCCTGTCTTGAGCAACTCTACCAGCAGAAATGTAAACACATATGTAGTACATATAATGTGATCCTTTATTGACGCCGTTTCACCCACACAGTGGGCTTGTTCAAGTCACAAGCAGATCTACCTGGGTGGACGGTACGAGAGTATTTATAGTCAGGCCGAGAATGCTGGGTCAGTGGGAGAACGCTGCATGTGATCTACCGAGTGGGGTTAACCCTTTCAGGGTTTCCGACGTACTAGTACGGCTTACTCACCAGGGTTATTTACGTACTAGAACGCCTAAATTCTAGTGCCTTCAAATCTAGTGAGAGAAAGTTGGGAGGCCTACATATGAAAGAATGGGTCAATGTGATCAATGTGCACAGTATAAAAAAAATCCTGCAGCACACAGTGCATAATGAGAAAAAAAACTCCGACCTTGCTTTTGGTTTAAAACAGCGACTTTGCAGTGTATTTTCATATGGTATTTATGGTTGTTTTTTAGTTTTCCCTGGTCACTTTTATAGAATGGAAGACATATTACAGAAATTGAGATAATTTTGATTGGTTTCATAATGAAAAGTACCTTAAAATTGAGCTCAGAGTAGCAGAATTGTTCGATTTTTACCAAATTTCAAAAGTAAACAAATCGTGCCAGTCGTCCAATACACATCAACTGGCGAGTCTGATATTCTTTCACAAGTGCACTGATATTATTTATACCATTTCTATATTAATGCAGTAGTCTGCATAACAGTAAATCTTCTGTTTTTAGTGAGAATAAAAATTCAAAGTGGAAAGCAAAAGAGATGTAAGAGGGGCCTGGGGACGTGACAAATGAACATAGAAAAATGTTATTTTAGTGCCTGGAATGTCTGTCTTGCTTATTCTGGACCCTATTTGGAAATTAGCATCTTCTGAAATTTGTGTGAAATTGGCAAAATTGCCAATTTCTGACCACTTTATTGGATACTTGAAATTGGTAAATGGGTGGTTTCTTGTACTCATTCGATAGGAAAAATGGAGTTCTAGCGAAATACACTGAAATTGGCCGAAAATAGGGCTAAATCGCTGATACATGAACATCGTCGAGACCGATAGCTTCGCGACCTGTACTTAACTCTGTGAAGAAGTGTCTTGTGTGCTCCCGTGGACTGAACCAAGATGCCCTCCATCGAGCAACTTTACCAGCAACTTAAGGAAGAATTGAGGGCAGCGAAGATGGAGATACGGCGATTGACCGAGGAAAACGAGAGGATTCGTAGTAGTCCTCCTGTTTCGAGTCCTCAAGTCAAGAAGGGATCGTGGTCAGTGGCTGGACAGCAGGGAACGACGAAGTTGACGATCAAGAAGACGAATGGAAAGCCAGAAAAGATGAAGAAGAAAGAGACTGCTGTGGAAACCTCCAACGCATTCTTGGTGCTACCCGACGAATGTGAGTCGACTACTGGGATCGTCACGACGAACGACAACAAGGAAGGTAAGAATATTGTTGTTGGGGATAGCCAGGTTAGATACATGGATAGGGCATTCTGCTTGAAGGACAGGAGTAGGAGACAAAGGGTATGCTTTCTGGGGCTGGGATGGAGGACATTGTTAGCCGGCTTGACAACATCATGAACGGTAATGGGATCAATCCTATTATTTGCCTCAGTGCTGGAGGCAATGATGTAGGCAAGCGTAAAAGTGAGGATTTAGTTAGAAAGTTCAGGACAGCTATAGACATAATTAGGAAGAAGGGGGGGGGCCCTGTTATATGTGGGATTTTGCAAGAAGAGGTGTTAGTAATAAAGGGTTTGGTCCGGGAGCAATTGGTATTAATTTTTGGGCTGGTAAACACTGTAAGGAAAAGCAGTACCATTCTTGACAAGGGGAAAACTTCTATAGCCGAAATGAATGTTTCCAGGGATGGGTTTTTACTTATCCCGGCAGGTGTGGGTTTTCTTCTAACTCAGTTGAGGGGGTTGTTAGGACTTTAAAAATAGGATTGTTAGAGGTATGGGGTTTTGAAATGATAAATAATGAGTTGGATTATTGACTTATGCTCTGTATTAAGAATCTTAATAGTAACTGTTGGGGGAAGATAAAATTTTAGAAATTGTGTTAAAAAAGGATGACTAGGAAAAATGGGAGAAGAAAAACATATGAAGGTGTTTTTTAACAGTCGAAGTGCAAAAAATAAAAAAATGAACTACTTTTGGTGCATGTGCTGGGGAACTTTGATATATTGCATTAAATGAAAAGCGGTATGTTTTTAAAAAGTCGGGGTAGATGCTGAGGTATATTTTGGGGGTTTAAGTTTTTAAAGTGGTAGATGTTGGGAGGGGAGGAGTTGCATTGTATGTTCGAAAAAATATTAATTGTTGCATAAAAAACAGGTATAAAAAATAGATGGGCAGTAACAGTCTGTTTGGGGAGAGTTGTGGAGGGTCAAAAAAAAAATATTCTGGGTGTGATATACCCACCTCCAGGCTTGGTCACGAAAGAGGGAGATTTTTGGGACGAAAAAATTTTTAGGGTTCTGGACACAGTAACATGTATAGTAGGGGACTTTAATTTAGTCAAATTGCGGAATTTTTTTGACAGGGAATCTAGAGTCCCCGTGACTTTATGGAACATTCGGACGTTTTTTGAAACAGAGCATAACTGGGGCCTACCAGGGGGATAAATTTTCTAACCAGTCTTTCAAATAAGGAAAACACTACATCGATCAAAGGGTGATTACCTCAAACTACTCTGTCCTTACCTTTTCCCTTTTTATGATTTTGAAGCCACTGTGTGGTGAAACGTTTCCCCATTAAAGATACCCAAATGTTGCCCTGTTAATTTATCATCCCTAAATAGTAAAATTTATTGTGGTAATAACAACAAAAA
>NW_026464659.1:0-14032 GCF_026875155.1 Cherax quadricarinatus
TTAAGTTGTCCCCGGGGGTACAAAGTATGAATCCTGTAAATTTACTTACAGGATTCATTGCCTTTGTAACTTGTGAGCACATTACCTTGGTAACTTGTTCAGCTGTCAAAACTTTGGGTTGCAGTCCCTGGACCCATTATGTACCTCTGTTGTGGAAAATACTGTATATATTTTCCAGAAATTCAGTATTTATATGCAAATAGATGGCCATACTGTATTTAATAATATTTATGTCATAGAAAACGGAAAGCCTGCGTCTGCGCAGACGAGACACTCGCCATCTTGGTTTTGAATTTTGTACAAACGTTGGTATAATGGGAAGATTTTTTCGTGCTCTAGAGGTTAAAATTGTGTTGACACCTCTCTAATAGGAGGCGAAATTGGTGGATGTGCATTCCTGCATAACTTGAGATATCAGACGACTGGACAAGACAGCTCCAGGAACCTCAGATAAGCTCTCTAAATTTGTGTATAATTCTGGCCAGTGTTTTCATAAAATTAGTTAGTGAGGTTTTTCTGAGTATGATACAACTTAATATCCAGTCAAATTGGTGAGTGATATTAAGATATATTTTTCTTCTGTTATGTAATTGTGTATATATATAACCATTTATTATTTTTAATATACAGTCCACAAATTTATATATTTACCAGTATTCCTGGTGTATGTATATTTCATTTAATTAATAGGTCCAGAGCAACTTGTGGATATGACAGTGGGAGGCATCGAAGGGGGACATTTTTGCCACCTAGGTGTCCCAAATTCCTACTTGTCTATGTAACTCTGATAAATAATAATTATCTTTGTTATCATTTTCTGTTATGTATATAATGAGTCACATTCAGATAAATGCAATTTTCCACATTTAATATGCCCGTTGGTCCTTTGAACCGGATGTAATTAGTGAAGTCATTAATTGGTTAATTACTTAATAATTATATGTGAAATGACAGAAGGAGGTGGATGTTAAGTTCACAAATTTATCTAATGTGTAGTGGATTATAATTATTACAATATTAATTTTGATAAGTCAAGTCTGGCTAAGTTTATTAATTTGTTAATATATTAATTTGATAAGCCCAATTCTGGCCAAGATTTATATCAGTGTATGTGTAATTGATAAGCCAGGTGTTCCTAATTATATTAATGTGTATAATATTAATTTTACTTAATGTGTAGTGGATTATAATTATTACAATATTAATTTGATAAGACAATTCTGGCCAAGATTTATATCAATGTATGTGTAATTGATAAGGCAAGTGTTGCTAATTATATTAATGTGTATAATATTAATTTTGCTATGCCAAATTCTGGCAAGGATTTATATTAATTTGTATAATAATTTTAATAAGCCAAGGCTGGCTAAAGGTTTGTATTAATGTACATTTAAAATTTGTATATAAATTTCTTACATGTGTAATTGCTAAGCTCACCTGGAGTTTACCTGGAGAGAGTTCCAGGGGGTCAACGCCCCCGCGGCCCAGTCTGTGACCAGGCCTCCTGGTGGATCAGAGCCTGATCAACCAGGCTGTTGCTGCTGGCTGCACGCAAACCAACGTACGAGCCACAGCCCGGCTGATCCGGAACTGACTTTAGGTGCTTGTCCAGTGCCAGCTTGAAGACTGCCAGGGGTCTGTTGGTAATCCCCCTTATGTGTGCTGGGAGGCAGTTGAACAGTCTCGGGCCCCTGACACTTATTGTATGGTCTCTTAACGTGCTAGTGACACCCCTGCTTTTCATTGGGGGGATGGTGCATTTCTGCCAAGTCTTTTGCTTTCGTAGTGAGTGATTTCGTGTGCAAGTTCGGTACTAGTCCCTCTAGGATTTTCCGGGTGTATATAATCATGTATCTCTCCCTCCTGCATTCCAGGGAATTACAGGTTTAGGAGCCTCAAGCGCTCCCAATAATTGAGGTGTTTTATCTCCGTTATCGCCCCCCGTGAAAGTTCTCTGTACATTTTCTAGGTCGGCAATTTCACCTGCCTTGAAAGGTGCTGTTAGTGTGCAGCAATATTCCAGCCTAGATAGAACAAGTGACCTGAAGAGTGTCATCATGGGCTTGGCCTCCCTAGTTTTGAAGGTTCTCATTATCCACCCTGCATTTTTCTAGCAGATGCGATTGATAAAATTTGTTATGGTCCTTGAAGGTGAGATCCTCCGACATGATCACTCCCAGGTCTTGACGTTGGTTTTTTCGCTCTATTTTGTGGCCAGAATTTGTTTTGTACTCTGATGAAGATTTAATTTCCTCATGTTTACCATATCTGAGTAATTGAAATTTCTATCGTTTGAACTTCATATTGTTTTCTGCACCCCACTGAAGATTTGGTTGATGTCCCGCCTGGAGCTTTGCAGTGTCTGCAATGGAAGACACTTTTCATGCAGATTCGGTGTCATCTGCAAAGGAAGACACGGTACTGTGGTTGACATCCTTGTCTATGTTGGATTTTGAGGGTGAGGAACAAGATGGGAGCGAGTACTGTTCCTTGTGGAACAGAGCTTTTCACCGTAGCTGCCTCGGACTTTTCTCTGTTGACGACTACTCTCTGTGTTCTGTTAGTGAGGAAATTATAGATCCATCGACGACTTTTCCTGTTATTCCTTTTAAACACGCATTTTGTGCGCTATTACGCCATGGTCCCCACTTGTCGAAGGCTTTTTGCAAAGTCTGTATATATTACATCTGCATTCTTTTTGTCTTCTAGTGGGATTTAGGACCTTGTCGTAGTGATCCAATAGTTTGAGACAGACAGGAGCGACCTGTTCTAAACCCATGTTCCCTGGGGTTTTGTAACTGATGGGTTTCTGATGGGTGGTGATCTTGCTTCTTAGGACCCTTTCAAAGATTTTTATGATATGGGATGTTAGTGCTATTGGTCTGTAGTTCTTTGCTGTTGCTTTACTGCCCCCCCTTTTGGAGTGGGCTATGTCTGTTGTTTTTTTTGGGAACTGTGGGACGACCCCCTGTCCATGCTCCCTCTCCATAGGATGGAAAAGGCTCTTGCAGTTCTTGATGAACACAGAGTTCCATGAGTTGGCCCTGGGGCAGAGTGCATGGGCATGTCATTTCGCCTGTTCGAAGTCATTTGGCGTCAGGATGACATCGGATAGGCTTGTGTTAATCAAATTTTGTGGCTCTCTCATAAAAATTCATTTTGATCTTCGACTCTCAGTCTGGCTAGCGGCTTGCTAAAACTGAGTCATATTGGGACTTGAGTAGTCACTCATTTCCTTGCTGTCATCTGTGAGGACCCATCTTGTTTAAGTGGGGGCCCCAAAACTGGACGTTGTTCTCGATTTTGATTTGGCATAGGAGAAGAAATACTTTGGGTTTCTTTCGAAATTTTTTTTATGGCTTTTAGTTTTCCCGCGATTCCTGACTCCTAAAAGGGTTTTTTTTAGCTTAAGTTCGATGCTTGCTATTTCTCTGACCAGTGTCCCCTACGCATTTCAGATATATTGACCTCTTTTTGGCCGCTCTGTTATTCTTTTCCGTCGCCTGTAAAGGGAGCGCCTGTCTCTTTCTGTTTTTCATCTACTCCTCCTTTTTCTTAGAGGAATAAGCCTTGTGCATACATCGAGTGCCACCGAGTTAATCTGTTCTAGGCATTAGTTGGGGTCTGTGTTTCTTAGTATATCTTCCCAGCTTATATCGGTTAGGACTTGGTTTACTTGGTCCCACTTTATGTTTTTGTTATTGAAGTTGAATTTGGTGAATGCTCCCTCGTGACAAAACTCATTTTTGTCGGTCTGGGGCTCCGCGCATACATGACTGAAACCTCAATTATGTTGTGATCTGAGTATATTGTTTTTGATATGGTGACATTTCTTATCAGATCATTTATTGTTAGTGAAGATGAGGTCTAGTGTATTCTCCCCGTCTAGTAGGCTCTATTATTTGCTGGTTTAAATTGAATTTTGTGCAGAGATTTAAAAGCTCGCGTGAGTGTGAGTTTTCATCAGAGCTGCCTCCTGGTGTTATTACTGCAACAATATTATTTGCTATATTCCTCCATTTTAGGTGCCTTAAGTTGAAATCCCCCAGGAGCAAGATGTTGGGTGCAGGAGCTGGAAGGTTTTCCAGACAGTGGTCAATTTTTAACAGCTGTTCCTGGAATTGCTCAAGTGTAGCTAACATTATTAATGTGTATTTAAAATTTATATTACAATTTTTTGCATGTAATTGCTAAGCTCAAGTAGCTAGAATTTATTTAAAGGTAAGTTGTACTATTTACCTTTATGAAGTGCATAATTTAGTACATAATCAGTGTTATTAAGTTGAATTTAATATATTGCATCATGGCTGAAATTGAGGAAATTAATGTAGAAGACAAACATATGGAATATAGAGCAAAAAAAGCATCACTGCAAGCTAGAAAAAGGCATGTAACAAAAGCATACAATAAATGTTTGGAATTAATGAATCAAGAAACTGGGGAAAAACTGATTATTTAAAATTGTATTAGATGCTTTAGGTAATAGATATGATTCATACAAAATATTTTAAAAAACAAAAGAAGGAGATTTTAGAAACTTTTGTAGATGAACTGAAGTAGATCTTATGATTAACAGTTTTAAATTAGGGGAAAAGATTCTTTCTTGAAAAAAGTCGGGCCCTTGAAAAAATTTTAAAATTTTAAAACTAGGCAGTTGGTCAGTCTGCTCCAACAAAAAAATGTCTTTGCCAAAACTCCCAGAATTGTTTTGCCTTTTTTAACCCTGGAGAAAATTGGGGGGAAATTTTGGTTTTTTAAAAAAGATGTGCATAAAAAGTGATCTACCCTGTTAACTAATTATTTTACCTAAAGGGGACATAAGAGGAGATGCTCACTATCAAAAACCTTCCCCAATGTAGTGACTTTACAAGGTAGCAGTTACTTGTTGAAAGTCACTTACGGTAATATAGAACAAAGTAGGTTGGATCAAATAAATATTTTTTAAATTTAAAAAACCCCGATCATACTTAAAAAGGTTTACAACATTTAGAGTTAAAGGAGAGACCTCAAAACTTTAAGTAAAATAAATTAATCTAAAGGGGAAATCGACTGGTTATTGAGTGCCATGGACAAATAAAAAAAAGCTGAAAAAACACTTAATGGTTTCGAATAAATTCACGGGGGTTATTTTGGTCTAAAAGGAAAAATAAGACTGGGTTTACAAAAATTAATTGTTCAGTTGGGACCACCAACAAACTCTTTTTAAAAGATGAAACCCACAAATAACTTGAATATCTGTCAAGTTTTACAAAGGGAAAAATTATCCCATAGTAATAATAAAAATTCTTTTCCCTAAAAATAGTTGCACAGGTGCTTTTAAAAAGTAGCGGGAATCAAAAAAATATTCTCCCAAAGGGTAAGAAGAAAAAGTACCCTCCTAAATAGCCCAGTTAATAAGAAACCAGTCAAGAAAGAGAGATTTCTTTCGAAAGGGGTACTCATTTTTCAAAAATTGCAAGCATACATTAGGGAAGATAAAGTTGAAAGATGGAGGAACTTACAGATGTATAAATTTTTTGGTAATAAACAATGTAAAGGATTGCTATCCCAAAATTAAAAAACTGAACAATGTCAAAAAGGAAGACCCCAATAGTCATTGAAAGGGGTCATATGAAAATGTTATAATAAGAAAAATTTTGACAATCCTGACACAACAGTACTAATGAAAAAAATGTTAATTTAAAAATGGGGTTTGTAAAGTAGCCTTACTGTGTTACAGGAAAAATTTGTTTGGGGATAAATAAAAAAATGAACTGCATTTTAGCCCAAAGGATCCCAAGTATTTTCATTAAACGTAAATGTTTTGAGGGGTTTGAAAGTACAGATGGGAGATCCACAACTTTAAAATTTTATCGGGTTTTCTCTCGGATAAAAGGGGCTCAATTATGCCCTGTTTTTGTAACTGTCATTTGGGCAATGAAAAAAAACGTTAATGCAGTAATTGTAGAAGACTTCCAGAGAAATTTTATCTACAGAGGGCTTAGAAAAGCTAAGAAAGATTTCCAAATGTAAATTTGCACCTTTTGGTGAAAGTGATGATTCTGTGGCCCCAATAAATATTTTGGGGTTACTTTATGCCTCCTTTGTAAAGGGTATGGAAAAGAAATGGGGGTGTCACCCTTTTGAAGACTCGGGAGCCTTTAAGTATGGTAGGATTCCCGTAATAATAATTATGACTAAGGAAACTACAAATACCATAACTGTGGTCTTACCCTGAAGCCCCCCAGTTTAATTCTTTCTAGGGGATGGTGTTGAGCCAGGCATAAATTGTGGGGAATTAGACAGCTTTGAATAAATGTTTATGAGAAAGTCCAGACGTTTCTTTTACCAGAGAAATACCGAGGTGCAAAATTTGAATCTGGACAATACTGGGTACGACTTCCGTGGAGACTGAACCATCTAGAATTGTCCACTAATTACAAAATGGATAGGGCTTAAAGGCCAGCTCCCGAATGAGTAAACCCAGAATTGTTAACTGCCAAAATTGAAAAAGCTAAAAATTTAAATTTAAAAATAAATTTTAGAAAGGTACCCCTAGCAAGCCAAAATTTTGGTCACATTTGCCACATCAGGAGGTGAAGAATGATTCTAAACCACCCCTTTAAATTTGGTTTTTTAAATTTAGTCCCAGGAGAAACAAAATGTACCTATTTTAAATGACTGTTTATGACAACCGTCGTTGCGGAAAAATTTTGGAGATATCTTTTTAAATTTCAGATAAGAATTATGTTTTTACGGATGACAAAAGCAAAGCTTTCCAAGAGGGTTTACAAGGATTGCCCCTTTTATGGCCTGAAAATCCTAGTGACCCACTTCCCCTCGAAAACCTTTTGCTTTAGGAGTGTATTATTTGGTGAAACCCCAGTCCATTCCTACTTCAAGCGACATAAATGCACCCCTTAAATGTACGGGAAGCCCTTGAGTAAATAATGAGAAAACAATTTTATGGGACTTTTTCCGGGTGTACGCAAATGAAGGGGAACTTTTAAATATTAGGGAGAGGCAATAAAATAATGCAAAGTGCAAAAGCCTCTAAGAATGGAATAGTAATTCGCCAAATTAAAGGGACAAAAAAGTAAAGTTTCCCCCTGGAGATGAATGCCAAAATTAAAAATTTTTATTGGGTTTAAAAATTTGGGATACTGAGAGAGATTTGTTAATGAAAAAAACCTAATAAACAGTATGCCCAAAAAATTAACTAAGGGGTTTTGCTTGCAAAGTTTAAAAAATTTTTGATCCACGGGTTTAGTGTCCCCCCCTTATTAAAAAGGGGAAATTATTAATTCAGAAAGCAGGGAAACTTAAATGTGGGGGATGAAATTCTACCTGAAAAATTCTTAACAGTGGGTAAAAATTAAATTTGGTATTATGAAAAAATTTTCCAATGTTGGATTTCCCCAAACGCCAGGTGGCCAATCCAAATGGGAAAAATTACTCCCCCTTTTTTGGATTTTTTTAAAAATTGGCATATGGAGGATTTGCTTATCTTCAATGAATAGGTTTTTTTCTCTTGTTATGTCTAACCCAAAGTGTCCCCAATTTAAAATCATGTATCTTACTCATTTTGGAATTAAAAATCTTTATTAGGTGTAAATTAGCTAATTATATAAGAAATAATTTGCAGGAGATAAAATTAGCGAAACTGTAATTTTGGTCTGAAATGGGGTATCCTTACAATGGATTCGTAAGGGAAAACATTTTAAAATTGGTTACTACAAAACAGAGTCGCTGAAATTAATCAGATCAAGAGAAGTATAATATTTTTGGGTCAGCAATGTTAACTTTAATCATATACCGGGTGGGGAAAAATCCAGCTGATTTCTTTCTCGGGGTTTTCCCCTTAGCTAAATTTGAAAATGCTGTACAGGGTTTAATGGCCCGAGCGGGTTTGGGTAAATAAACTAATTGGCCTGACAAAAGGCGTAATTGCTCCTGTTAAATTACTGTACCACCCCCCATGTTTTTTCCTTTCCCTTACCATTTATATAAATGGTCTTTCTTTACCCAAACTAAACAATTTAAATAAAATGGTGTTTAAATTTCTAAAAAAAAAATGAATATTTTTATTAATTTTCACATCCCCTTTAATATTGGATAAAGAGGGTACAGGGGGAAATCTATGGAAGAGATTAAATTGATGATGGAAAGAAAATTGTGAAAGGTTTTTTATAATAGAGAAACTGGGGCGATTTTGAGAACAATGAAAAGGTGCAGAGGTAGGGTTTCCAATGCGAAAATTGGGGGATTACTAAAAACCCTATCTTACGCCCAAAAAACCCCACTAACAAATTTGATTGTTCTAAATGCCCATAAAATGTAATGCATGGTGGGGTACAAGATACCTTAAAAATTTTATAGGGGAAAAATTTCTGGATTCCCCAAAGGACGGGAAACCCGGGAAAAAGGGGGGATTAAATCTTGTGTAATATGTCGCCGTGTGGATGCCAGTCCATAGTACCCCGGTCCCCACATTGCCAAAGGACATGTACATTATGAAACCCTTTGATGTAACAGGTGTAGACTATGTGGTCCAATAATTTTAAAAGGTCTTCAAATGGGTTCCACGAAAGTGTATGTTTTTGTTTGTTCACCTGAGTACTTGGACGTTTTCATTTTGAAGTGGCCAGGGTTTTCTAGAAAAAGTTTATACAGCTGTTTCGATAAAATTTAGCTAGGAGTCTGTCGAGATTGATGATTTTAATAATGCCACAAATTTTTTTTACAGGGGCCAACATTTGATAGGTTAAATAAAAATGTGTTCAACTCTGTTAACCCACGAGGGTTTTTCGGAAATTTTTTTACCCTAGACCCATTGGCGGGGGGCTGTACGAAAACTGTAGGGCCGTGAACGGGGTCTCCGTAAAATACTACAAACCCGGGAAAAAAATTAAAAATTGGAAGAATTCCCCTGCAGTGTTAGTTTTAGGGGGAAAAACGGGTAAAAAAAGGGCCCCTCTCGTACAAGTGAAAACCCCCATACAATTTATTAACACCTTTTCCCTAAATGTGGAAGGAAAATTTGGGAAACTGCCCCTTCATAGAGATAATCTGGAAGAAAATGATGAAGATTACAAAGATCAGCATGTTGGTGATAAATTTTAAAATGTTAAATAAATAATTGATCATTGGGCTAATGCATGGTTCCCAAACTTTTTCAGCTTTTACCCAATTTAAAATGCCACATAAAGCATTTTTCCCCCCTTTACAAAAAGTTGTTATTATTGTTATATGGCTAAATTAAAACCTTTAGATATTTTCTTTTATTTTTTGATTGAAAAATTTTCATCTCTAAAAGACTATTACCAAAAATTCAAGAAAATAAATGGGATGGAAAAGGGTTGCAACTTGAAAATATTTAGGAATTTTTGGGGTTCTACCGCTTTGTTACCTCGGGGATGCTCACAGATAAACTGACATGTGAAATAAGGGGAAACCTCAGGAATTTGGGGACCTACGGGACAGGTCGATCTGGGCTACTGGTGCTTTTTTTCCTAAGCATACTTTCAAAAAACTTTTGGGTTCACACACTAGCTATATATTTATTCTTTTCTAATACGTATATTTTTTTTGAGTTTTTTTGTTATTTTGGGTTTTAAATTTTTTACTTTTTATAAAGGTTTACTTTCAACTTTATATACTAAGACAAAGTTTCAATAAAACCCCCATACCGGTACCACATTGTTTTTTGATTTTTAGAAATTTTAACTTTTCCAATCACCCCCCCTTACCCCCCAAAAATGATTAAATTCCCCCCGGGGTAATTTACCCCCAGTTTGGAAACCCCTGGTCAATGTGTGGTGTAAGGAATACTTCTTTCACTACTGAAACTTTTAGTTTCGACGAGGCGTAAACGACAGAACATTCAACCAGGTGACATTGTGTTGATTGAAACTGAACAACATCGAACATTGTGGCCTCTGGGGAAAGTATTGACATTGTACCAAGCACAATGTTGTCAGGAATGCAAAGTGTTTGTCATGGCCAGGAAATTTAACGCACAATTAATAAATTGATTCCCTTGGAATTTGGTGTTTAATCAAAAGTAAATGAAAATCTGAGGGAAAGTGCACAGGGGTAGGGAAAATAACGCTGAAACCCAAATGATGCCCGGAAGATGAAAATGTTTGTAAACCACAGGAAACGCCCTTCAAGCCAGAAACCCGGAAATCGTCTCCCCAAAGGGGGAGTAATTGAGTCAATTTTGCAACGAACTCCGGGGTGGCCGCAGTGTTTGGAAAATTTTTGTTATATTTTCCAAAATACAGTTTTTTTGTAAAAAGATGACCCCTACTGTATTTAATAAAAAAATTTGTTATAAAAAATGGGGAAAAATTTTTTGCCGTGCAGGGAGACCACCATTGTGTTTTAAAAGAGCCAAAAAACGTTAGTGAATGGGAAGAAAATTTTTTGTCTCAGAGGTTTTAAAAATTTGGGGACACCTCTCAAATAGGAGGCAAATTGTTGGATGTGTATTCCCGCATAACTTGGATATCAGGGGGACTGGCAAAACAGCTCCAGGAACCTCAGATAAATCTGTGATGTTTTAACTCGGCCAGTGTTATTTTATTAAGACTGAGGTTTTTGAGTATGATACCCTTGATCTCCTCAATTGTGGTGGGGGTTTTTAAAATATTCTCCTTCGTTATGTAATGTGTATATATTATAATCATTTTTTAAATTTTAATATACGTCCACAAAAATTTATATTTTAAACCCAAATTCTGGTGAAACATATTTCATTGTAAATTTAAAGGTCCAGAGCAGCTTGTGGGTATGCAGTGGGGGTAGAAGGGGGACATTTTTTTTGCGACCTAGGTGTCCCAAATTTCCCCTTGTTTTAATGATAAATAATAATTATCTTTGTTCATTTACGTTATTACATAAGAACATTTTAATAAAAGCAATTTTCCACACCGGGGTGGGATTTTGATTATTCTTTTTGCAGCTTTTTGTTGGTTATTATTGGCTTTTGGTGGTTTGCTGCAGTTGAGCCCCAACACAGAAGCATAGGTGAGGTTTGGATAATAAAATAATGGTTAGTGTAAGAAGGGGAGTTTGCGGTATAGTTCGTTTTTGGAGAGGATCCCCACCATTTTTGGATACTTTTTTTGTTATGTGTTGGATTGGGTGCTAAATTAGGGTTGTTGTCGAGGTATAGGCCAAAGGGAATTTGCTCTCATTAGTTGGGAATTAGCGTTTTCGATTTTAATGTTAATTCGCAAAACCCCCTCTGCACCAAACATAATGTAGTAGTTTTGTCTGTTAAGTGTAAGTTTTTTTGGCGTCATCCAAGTCGATATTTTGGAGTACTCCCGTTAACAAGGGTTGAGGGGGGCAAGATTAGGGTGGGAGATGACATAAAAGTTTTCGTGGGAAAGAGAATGGGTTTCAGGCTTGGGATAGTTTTTAAGATCATTTATTAAATGAAAGAGAGGGGGGTCCAAGGGGCACTTCCCCCGGAACTCCAGTTCAAGTGGCCGATTGATGAGGCTGTGTCTTTAAAGGTACATACGATACCTTTAGAAAGGTAGGGTTTTAAATTGAAGCCGGCCTCTTATGCCATAGTGGTAATTTGTAGAGTAGGATGCCGTGGCTCTGTTCAAACGCTTTTCTTAGGGGCAATAAAAAATTTCCGCGGGTATTCCTATTTTTCCCAAAGCTGTGTAAAGCAGGGCTAGTATTTTTATAATTGCATCATTAGTGCTTTTATTTTTCCGAACCAAAATGGGAGGGGTTTTAGTATTTTTTTTAATTATATAAAGAATATAGTCTCCTTGCACGATTTTTTTCGAAGATTTTTTGGAAAAGCAATGGTAAGTTTGATATTTGGGCCCATAGTTTGTTTACATCGTAGGGTCACCCCCTTATTATTGGGTAACCCTTTCTGCCTTTTAGTGTCGGGAAAGTGCTAGTTTCTAGTGACTTTTTAAAAAGTAATGTAATAGCATGCATAAGACATGGGCCCGCTGCTTGTACAATATATGGTGGGGACATGAGACAGATCCTGAGTTATTTTTTAAGTGACTTTTATGATTCGTGGTGACTTCCGTGGGCTCAGTTGGTACCAAGGACAAGAAGGATTTGGGAAATTCCCATCTAGGTAGCCCCTGGGATGGGTTACCTGGAGGTTACCTGGAGAGAGTTTCGGGGGTTCAAACGCCCCGCGGCGGTCTGTGACAGGCCTCTGGGTGGATCATCAACGCCTGATCAAACGGTGTTGCTGCTGGCTGCTCGCAAACCAACGTACGAGCCACAGCCCGGCTGATCAGGGAATGACCTTTAGGTGCTTGTCAGTGCCAGCTTGAAGACTGCCAGGGGTCTGTTGGTAATCCCCCTTATGTGTGCTGGGAGGCAGTTGAACAGTCTCGGGCCCCTGACACTTATTGTTTGGTCTTTAACGTGTAGTGACACCCCTGCTTTTTCATTGGGGGGATGGTGAGCATCGTTTCTGCCAAGTCTTTTGCTTTCGTAGGCAATAGTGAGTGATTTTCGTGTGCAAGTTCGGTACTAGTCCCTCTAGGATTTTCCAGGTGTATATAATCATGTGAGCAAAGTAACATTTATGAAGGGATTCAGGGAAACCGGCAGGCCGGACTTGAGTCCTGGAGATGGGAAGTACAGTGCCTGCCACTCTGAGGAGGGGTGTTAATGTTGCAGTTTAAAAACTGTAGTGTAAAGCACCCTTCTGGCAAGACAGTGATGGAGTGAATGATGGTGAAAGTTTTTCTTTTTCGGGCCACCCTGCCTTGGTGGGAATCGGCCAGTGTGATAATAATAATAAAAATATAATCATGTATCTCCCCCTCCTGCGTTCCAGGGAATACAGGTTTAGAAACCTCAAGCGCTCCCAGTAATTGAGGTGTTTTATCTCCTTATGCGCCCGTGAAAGTTCTCTGTACATTTTCCAGGTCGGCAATTTCCCCTCCTTGAAAGGTGCGTTAGGTGCAGCAATATTCCAGCCTAGATAGAACAAGTGCCCCTGAAGAGTGTCATCTGGGCTTGGCCTCCCTAGTTTTGAAGGTTCTCATTATCCATCCTGTCATTTTTCTAGCAGATGCGATTGATACAGTGTTATGGTCCTTGAAGGTGAGATCCTCCGACAAAATCACTCCCGGTCTTTGAAAGTTGGTGTTTCGCTCTATTTTGTGGCCAGAATTTGTTTTGTACTCTGATTGAAGATTTAAATTTTCCCCATGTTTACCATATCTGAGTAATTTAAAAATTTCTCATCGTTGAACTTCATATTGTTTTTTGCAGCCCACTGAGAGATTTGGTTGATGTCCGCCTGGAAACCCCTTTCAGTGTCTGCAATGGAAGACACTGTCATGCAGATTCGGGTGTCATCTGCAAAGGAAGACACGGTGTCTGTGGCTGACATCCTTGTCTATGTCGGGTTAGGATGAAAACAAGATGGGAGCGAGTACTGTGCCTTGTGGAACAGAGCTTTTTACCGTAGCTGCCTCGGACTTTACTCTGTTGACGACTACTCTCTGTGTTCTGTTAGTGAGGAAATTATAGATCCATCGACCGACTTTTCCTGTTATTCCTTTAGCGCGCATTTTGTGTGCTATTACGCCATGGTCACACTTGTCGAAGGCTTTTGCAAAGTCTGTATATATTACATCTGCATTCTTTTTGTCTTCTAGTGCATTTAAAGGGCCTTGTCGTAGTGATCCAGTAGTTGAGACAGACAGGAGCGACCTGTTCTAAACCCATGTTGCCCTGGGTTTGTAACTGATGGGTTTCTAGTGGGTGGTGATCTTGCTTCTTAGGACCCTTTCAAAGATTTTTATGATATGGGATGTTAGTGCTATTGGTCTGTGTTCTTTGCTGTTTCTTTACTGCCCCCTTTGTGGAGTGGGGCTATGTTTTGTTGTTTTTAGTAACTGAGGACGACCCCCGTGTCCATGCTCCCTCTCCATAGGAAAGGAAAAGGCTCGTGATAGGGCTTCTTTGCAGTTCTTTATGAACACAGAGTTCCATGATCTGGCCTGGGGCAAGTGCATGGGCATGCATTTACGCCTGTTTCCGG